>JAPYYT010000025.1:0-156184 GCA_030522565.1 Ceratosolen corneri | reverse complement strand
TATATATATATATATATATATATATATATATATATATATATATATATATAAACATATATATATTTCCATTTCGAAAAAGCAGAGAAAGATAAACTATTATTCTATCAACAATCAAGACAAGGCTATTCAAGCAACCTGAATTAGGTTTAAAATGAATTTTAAAAGTTATTCTGATATCTAGACGGATACTCCAAGTAAAGTATAACTCGGAAGGTAGATATGAAATAAAAGAGACAGAGGCTGATAAGAGAAAACAAAAACAAAACAAAAAAAAGCTCGATACAGGAGCATAAAAGTTTCGTAAGTCAATTTTTTATGAATCATTATGTCAATGCCAACGCATTCTGTCATTAAAAAGAACCTTCCCAGCAGGTTTGCTTGGATGTTAAAAACTATAAATGGACAAAGGTGTGATTTTATATTTATTTGTGGTTCGTTAGGAAGTAGGACATTCAGATATTAATTACAATGTTAGGCGAGAAAAGAGATTCTTCGCATATAAGATTCTTCACTTATACAGTTGTAATTTAAAATATATCATGAAACTTTAGAGGGACGCTTTTCACCAATTTTATGTGCTAAACCAAGTCGTACAATAGCGAATTATTTCGCTATAAACATGTTCGACTAAATTTTAATGAAAATCTCAACTAAAGCTAGACTCAACTTTATTTATGCGTTGGTGTTGACATTTTTTAAAAATAAATATTGATAGAGATTTGACAGAAATTAGTTTGATAGAAATATTTTTCGGCAAAAATATTTGAAAGGCATATATTTTTACTTTATTTCTTTTTGTTTTTCTATATATATATATATATGCGTGTACACTTGTGTATTTATATATTATTGCATTGTATATGTTGCGTATTATTTGTATTTTATTTTTATTATCCGATACTTTATCAAAGTTCTTATTACACGTATAAATAATGCCAATTAAAAGAAATTTAGTCATAGAAATAACCAATATATATATATATATAATCTATTATTTCTTAAAGAATTAGCGAAAAATATTGCATTTCGTTATATTCTGACATCAATTTGTAACGTAAAATGTTGACATTTAGTAGAAAGAAGTAAAAAACTAAATTCATTTATTTAAAATGGAATGTAAAATATTATAGAAGGTTTGTCATTGTATTGGAATGATATTCCCTCCACTAATATTTCAACTCCTCGATTGCTGCTAATACTGCAATTAATGTTAATACAGAGCAGAGCTGAAAAATGCATTTAAACTTATATGTAATTGAGTCTTGAGACAATTGAACGACACTTCCAGAAATGGAAGAAATTATGTCTGTTACCATTGAACGTGGCAGTTGTACGTTAGAATTTCAGCTGAGACCTAATGCTCTCTCATCATTAAAATACTTCATTCAAAGTAATTGGATGACATTTAATCGTTAATTTCGAATGAATTTATAATTGCCGGACTTGTACGCTAAATATTCAGAGGCGATCGTTTCGAGTTGCTTTTTGTCCAGAAAAAACATTGTAAGTGAAATTAAAAAACAATCATATGCTCTTTATCACTTGCGTGCAATCATTTAAATTTACGACTATAACGGAATACCCGCGTAGGTGATTAGCGAGGCTCGCACATCTAACGGCAAAGAGCTGCGTTGCGTTTTCAAAAGCGAAACTATTTACGATCTTGTAACTCTCTATTAAAACTTCCTCATTCACCAATGCGCACCTCTAGCTTTCATTTCGGGAAGCTTCTTTGCACTGCGTTTAATTAAAAAGTTGATTAATGGGTGGGTGGTCGGGGGGTGGGGGGTAATTAAAAAATTGGGAGGGAGGGCTCGCGTTAAGTAATGAGCCGACATATCTAACCGACAACGCACCTTTGCTGGTAAGACTGAAGCTCCTCAGCCGGTAGAGATCCTCGTCTAGGAGGTCGTCCCGCTGGACCGGCGAGGCGTTCGCGTCCGGCACGTCGAGGTATGCGTTCACCTTGCGGTGATGGGCGTGGTGCACGCTTTGTCCCCGGCGACTACCCCGACGCCTCAACCCGGGACTAACGTCGTTGTCCGTCAGTCGGGGCTCGCTGCTACAGTGGGCCGAGCGCACCCCCGAGCCCTCCGCCGGGTAGTCGTGCTGCGCTGCCGCTGAAACGAGAAATTTTGCCGAGGTTAGTGGGTTCGCCACCCTTTCGTCGATACGAGGTCGAGTGGGGTCGAGTGGGGTAGTGGGGGGAGGGGGGGAGGGGGAGGGGGCGAAGTCCCCGGCTTGACGATTGACACTGGCGCTTAACAGCTCCTGATAATGCCGCATGAATGAAACTTGGGCGGCAAGTTCGTATCTATTGTTGGGATTTACGAATTTGCTTAGTCGCTCGATAAGTGGTGGTAGGTATTCTTAGTGGCTAAGCCTCGAGTTGCACAACCCTATGTAGCATAGTTTATTGTACAAAACGAGAGATTTAGCCGTTCGATAGAAGCTCTATCGGATAATATCGAGCATACGGAGAGGGTCCAATGTATGAACATAAAGTACAATACTAAATTGGAATAGCCAATTGATATTGAAACGGTGTATGATTTAAGTCATACACCTCCTCGCAATATTGCGCGCTAAATTTACTTAACTTAAAAAATTAAGCTCATGTATAATTCTTCTCTAATCAGCAACGTTATGTATATATATATATATTTATATATAAAATAAAAATTGATTATTATTAATATTTATAATAATAATGATATTAATCGTTTTCATTAAACTGCTAATAGATAATTAGTGAAATTTAATGAAGATTTTCATTAGAGTTAATAAAAATTTCATTATCTACGAGAATCAAACTATTGATTATAGCATAAATTGAAACTGTTTCTATAAAATTCTTCCCAAGGCATTATTAATTGCGATTTTTGCGAAATGTGCAATGGATTATTTGGCGATTAATTGGTAGCTTTTATAAGTACTTTTACGCCTAATAAGACGACTTATTACACTCTGGAAATGTTTTACGCAGCATTTCGAGATGCACTTATTAGAAAATGTAATGCGAGATGCACGGAATTGTGTAATAATGGCAGAAGCTTTTCGGCCATCGTACCTCGATAATATGCAGTCAATATTGTAATTAATTTTTCTTCCGATATTTTAATAAAATAGATTTCATTATTATGATGTACCGATTTTTAATTATACTCCTGATAAGTCGAGTACAATAAACTTTACTGCAAATAGGAGGCGAAGCTTTCGGTACGAAGGGACAACTATTCGTTATTTTCTATTTCAAGTTTCCATTTGAAATTTTTGAATAATACTCTGGAATTTCATATTCAAAATTTCAGATGTATTAGCCAACAGTTAATTACTAATACGACGGATTTTCTAATTAATAATAGTACGAGCTACTTACTGATATGCTTAATAAAATTATACGCTAATGGAAATATAATCAAATTACAAATTAAATGTTTTATTGTTGAAATTTAATGCACCATATATTGCTCATATTTCTCAAATAATAAAATCCTTCAATATTAATTAATATCCGAATATTTATCAATAATAATTCCGTCAGTTTATATTTCATTTAATAATGTATTTTATCTCCCGCATATCTACAAATTCGTGTTCTAATGAAAATGAGAATTAAATTAACATTTTATAAATATGTTGCATCAAAGGTTTCATATCACTAGCATTTTTAGTCCACTTTATTATCAGGGACATTTACATGAAATTAATTACATTATACAGGTTATAATTAAACATATACCTAATGGAAATAACAACGTAAAGTATACGCGCTTTTGCGTTGCTCATAAGTCTTACTTTAACACACGAGACTAAGTTCTTTTCTTTTTTTTTTCTTTATCATCGCAACGAGATCTATCGCAGCTTTGCCGGATCGAAGGGTTTTAAAATTAAAAGTCCAGTGGGAAGTATGATGATAAGTATGAAGGACCTTGCGTTGGAAAAAAATTCGAGGCGAGTCGATGCTGCTGAGCCATAAACTCAATGCAATGTCAGCGCCAAAAATTCGAAGCAGCCTCGCCTCAAGTGACAAAAAAAAAAAAAAAGTCAAAATACATCTGCCCAACCACTCTCCACAGGCCATTTAGTAAGTGATGGTGAGATTGATCGAGCTCGCATTCCGAAAAATACTCTTTCAATACGTAGGGCTCTTTACACTAGGTAAGCCTCGCGCGGGGAAATAGAGCGAGAGAATATTGAGTGACGCCCGGCTTCTCGGATAAACGAGGGACCTGGGAAAGCGTCGGAAAGCCACAGGACCGTGGCATATTGTTCCTGAACGAGGTTGGGCTTGCGGTGGTATAATCCTCAATCTTATTAGGGTTGCTCGGCACAAAGCACCGGAGGCCTGGTGTGCGATGCACCCGTTGCTCGCTGAATTAGCCAAGAGTCCCAAGGCTTTGATTAGAAGGCGCAGCTCGGCAACAAGGCACAACAGCCCATTATTTATGTGCGTGTACACTTAGGCGGGCCACAATGTTTGTATGGGAAGGTCGTTTGAGTGTGAAATGCCTGGCGAGAGGAAGTGGCCGTTCTTTAGAGCGAAGGGCCACTCTCGATCGAATGACGCGATTCGGTTTGTTTAATCAATGGATGATCTATTAGGATGACGGCTGACTTTTGAAGCTTCGGAGTGGATAAATGCAGTGGTAATTAATTGCTAATTAATTAACTCGGTCTTAAAGACTAAGTTATTCGATGTATTATGGTAAAATGTTGATTGATTGAGGGCACATATTAGGCGGGTCCTTTGATTGGATATTCACAATATATTTATATAGCTATCGAACGTTTTTCTTTTTCTTTTCTTTTTTTTTTTTGTTTTCTGCTGCTCTTGTTTGTTTAAAACTCGGCAAATACTTGATGTTTATAGTCTGGGCGAATGGTGAAAAATTTCAAGATCCTAAGGCGAAGAAGTAGTAATCTCTTAGCTCGCTTGGGTTATTAATTAAAAGGCGCTTGACACTTACGTCAACATATCTGATGTAAATATCATGCTTGAATGCATGCGCTTATGCTATTGAATTTGTTTCTTGCCAATACACACAATAAGTATATCAAGCCATTTATTAATAATTCTTATTTATTCATTACTATTTCGCGAAACATTAGAATCCCAATTGGCTGCTATTAATTTGAAATTGCAATCAATTATTAGTACAAGTCCTGTCTTGATTCAATGCATACCAACAATTCCGACGAAATACGTAGAGCCAAAGACTTATCTTTTGCGTTAAAACCACAGAGTCAACGTAGAGATTAATAATCACATTATCTTGATGAATCCTCTTTCAATTGCCCCTTTCATTCATCGTCAGTACAATAATATAATTAAAGTCGTATGAAAAATTACGAGATATCTACGCGTAACAAATTATTAAGGCAAAAAGAGAATATATATATATATATTACTGGTATAGACACGATTTTAATGAAATTATTATTTAAATGCTTTTCAAGATTAAAATATCTAGTTGTTTTTTATTTAGTGTATTGTACGTGGTTCAACGTCTATTCCATTTATTTCGTAATACACGTTGAGACGGAAATTTTCAAATTAGGTCGAGCGATCATCTCATCAGCTCGTCTTTGCAATTCTTATGAATAATCCGGCTTTTACTTGATAAGGCGTCTAAAGGAGCCTGCAAGCAGAACTTTGATAATGAAGTTTCTTATTAGATTTGAGAAAAGTTTGTAATTTTTTCGAAACAATTTGGTCGAGTCTCTCGACCGTCGGTACTACCTCTTTGTTTGTAAATTTTTTTTGGAAAATATTCAAAATGTTTATTGTTGCCAGATGTGCCCCAACAGCCAACGAACATTATCAGAAAGTACACCGAAAAAAATTTCGGCAATGGTAAATATGACCATTAAGTGTCTTGCGATACAAACCTAGTAAACTTCTAGGTATAACGGTATAATTGCTATACTTTGCGATAAGTTATTAACGAACAACTTGGCCCTTCTCCCGTACAAGGGCGTTGACACTTTTGGCTAGAGCTTCAATGACAACAGAAAATTAGTTTCAAGCAATAAGCAAAGTTTTCCCACTCTTACTAAACTCTAGGATGACCACCCCTGCTCAAAGAGCGGGATGAAGACCTTAAAACTAGACGGCTGCGCTTCAGAATTCTCCAAGGGATTACGCTCTCAAAGAGTCTCCAATTGCAAATTACATTAGTCTTACAATCAGCCAAGAGATTCTCAGACAGCAGTGCTCGGCATCGTAAAGTTGAAGCTTCATCCGACGCTGCTACAAGATCACACAACACGTTACGTAACGAACGCTTGAGGAGTTCGATCACGTGAGAGGGCCGCAAGGGAGTTCGTAGGCTGCAACTTCCCCTCTCGCTGGGCCAATTGATAAATGCCAGATTAGTGACGAGCGTGGAGCAGCAAACCGAGAAAGGCAAGAAAGGCAGACCAGAGGCAAGTAGCGATACGTACAAATAATTTGCCAAATAAACTGTAAGACTAATATAGGCCTTTGCAAAACCTCTACTTTGGCGAAAGAAAATAAAGGCCAATAAAATCATTGGTGATTTTTTCATCGATAATTGTACGAGAATAGTAAACGCAGAAACAGATTAACAATATCAACAACAAGGCATTTTTTACACAGACACGAGGGAACAGCATTGCGTATCTTTACTAAATTTTCTATCTCATTTCAATCAAGACCAATTTACAGTATTACATTCGACCTCTGCTACTTTGTTTTCTTTCTAACCTGCCACCTCTCCTCTTCCACTATCGGCCTCAACCTCTCCCCCGCCCCCCCGGCGCCACCTTTGGGGGAGAGCTCAGAGCATCGGGAAAGTTGCCCGAACATTGATTCATTTGACGAAAAAGTTGAAAAACTTTTCTCTTATACTTTGCAATTGTGAAGTGAGCCTTAAACAATTTTTAATACTTGGACATTCTTTTGTACGCAAATAATAGAAAAATATTTTATTGGAAATAATGAATTCGGTAGATGTATTGGAAATGTGAATTTGATGTGAATGTGCATTAAATTAATATCGCTGTTCCATTAAAATGATCGGAAAATATATTCTAGGGCTCATTATTAATCAACGTCCAAAAAAGAAGTGCATAATGTTTGGCATATTAGAGTAATATATAGAAACTCGTATCAATACGATAAAAACATCTAATTAATATTAAAATATAAGGCATTTTAATCTAATTTGCTTATACATGATATACCGTGAATAATAAATGAGCATGAATTTAATATTAGGTAATAATAATAATTATTGCTATTTAATTAATTCATGATGTTCGTCTAATTAAAATTTTAATGTATTATTATTTTAGAGAATAAAATTAAAATGAGAAATTAATTTGTTGTTTTTCACTATAAGGCATTACTGCAATATCTTGAATGTAATACAATATACTTTTCAATTATAATGACAATCAATACATGGCATTTGTATTAGCTTGGATATGGCATTTCTATCGTATCTCAATAAGTGAGAATAAAGTAAAGAGATCCTGAAATAAAACCAATAAACTGATTAGACACTCAGAAATAAGTAAAGTAACGTAAGTACTTGGAATTCCAATATGTATTATACTTAATTCGAATTGGCACGCGAATTTTTAGAGGCAATTCCCTTCATTCCCATAATAAACAATATAAATAATCACAAAATAAAATGATATAGTATAAATAAATTATTAATTATTTTAACTATAAACGCTTAACAATTTCAAGATAAAATTCAATATAGTCTTTTAATAATATATAAACTAAACGAATTCTATCGTTTCATTCATTTTTACGAAAGACAAAAACTGTACAAAATGAAAACAAAAATAATAATTGCATACCAGACGTAATGTTCTTCGATTAAATATTACATATAATAATTTCGCAAATGTAACAATATTTCATAAAAATTTTACCCACGGTCAATTAAATTTTCAATAATAATATAATGTAAAATTTCATTAATGTGAGCTGAGCATTTGTAAGTTTTTATTTATTTTTCTTCTTTTAAATAAATCTTTGGAAAAGCATTTCCAGCTGTATATGTGTGCCAAAATAGTACAAGCCATTTTTTACAGTAACCCCCATATAATTTGAATTCGAATGAATTCTTAAACGATCATTTAAAAACTGTCTGAATTTTGCATGATAATCCATTCTTCAATGTCACAAATCCAGGATTATATACGAAACGAAAAAGAAAAGCAAGATTGGGGAATTTGAAATTGTTCTATTGGAACGATGAAACGTATTCATCGTAGAGAGAGAGAGAGGAATGCTCGCGACGTACATCCCCGATTGGGCAAAATTTTGAATGCCTAATTGAAAACTCTTGGGCATTCCTCGTAGCTGGCCGAATATTATACCTTAAGGGCGACCGAGAGAGAGAGAGAGAGAGAGAGAGAGAGAGCGAGAGAGAGAGAGAAGAGTGTTATAAGATAGCATTGGGGCTTACTAACTATCATATGGTGATGCTGGAGAGCATTGTTCGTGATATGGCCGGGATTTACCGCGAGAGCGAGGGGGATTATTTTTACTTCTCTACGTAGATTCAATTTGTCTTCCCTTTATTTCCTTGATCCTCTTCCCTTCCCTTTCATTTTTTCCGAAATGGGAGACACCGACGAACGAAACTCCTCGTCTGGATTAATTTTATGATCAGCTTGGTTGCATTGCAAAGACATTTATTGTCGTTCGACGACGTTAAAATTTGTGCCCGGGAAACTCGAATTATCTCAGTTGTTGTGTTTGTTAAAAGAATTTGTATTAGGATTCGAGCGAGGAGCACGCGCGAAATACTCGTTAATAATTTATGATTTGGATCAATTGGTAATTGCGAAAAATCATTATTAAATTAAAGTTTCGCGAAATTACGATCACTTGCTAAATATATTGTGATTTTATAGCTCAATTAATACTTTGTACATATTTACAGGTTTTATAGAGTACATTGCTACTCGAATATATAATTGTCAATTAATCACTATCAGCATGGCGAGCATGAATAGCATGCAATTAAGATTAATTGGAAGATGCTACGAGATGTGAATTTTAAGGATAATTTCGGATAATATGATATTCATGAAAGATGAATCTTTTAATGTAATACAGGAAATAATATTTTGAAGTTTTTTCGTCCACTTATTAATAGGGGTGTATATAATTTACATAGAATTAACTAAACTTATGAATGCTCAATGACATTTCAATATTTTCCCACAAATTTAAGTGAAAAATAAACTTATATTAAATCAATAAATATATCGCCTTATAAATCTACGTCTTTTCATATAAATCTCCGTGTGCTTCATCTGGCCTCGTGTGCCGATATATAAAGATGTCTTATACTAAAAAGTATATTAATATAAGCATACGCTATGAAATATTTTAGTTTTTGCTGTAAATATGCTGAATGTGTTGATATTATTATGTATGTTTTAATATCATGAACTTTTCCAAGTATCATCATCTCTGCGCAGAGGATCATAAAACCATGTGATATAAATATTTACATAAACATCAACGAGCTTATTGTGCTTATATCGAATGAAATATATACTAAATGTATTCCTTTGAATATTTGTATCGTCGTATTACAATACTTTTTTTGCTTTTTTACCATAATGCGATGAAAAATCTATAATACATTTGTATAAATACCCATTGTTACTATCTTTGGCATTAAAAATTGTCCCAGTGGATTGTGTACGAGTGGGTAATTTCTATGAAATAATTATTTCACAAATTATTTATCTCCATGTCTTGTGCGTGCATTTGCCTTTGTCAGGCATAAGTTTTTTTTTTTTTCACTTAAATATTATCGATAGTGTATGGAAAGTTTATTTATGTTTATCAAATCATCGAGGGGATTTGAGTACGAAAAATAAAAGTTTGCTTTGACAGGGGCGAGAATTTTGATTGAATAAATTATTTAAATACGCGTCCACTCCCTACTCATAAATACCAGCATTAGTTGAAAATTATGTCTCGGCTTTTTTGGCGTAAAAATGAGAATGAAGTAAGAGTGTGACCGAGTCTAGAATTTTTAAGTGCGTATCGCTTTGCAATTACAATAAATGTAAATACTTGAGCAGTTGGCTGAATGCTCGGTAGCATAATAGTGTCACTCGGGAACAAAAGCCATCGCCTACAATTCACTTTTAATATAATATTTGAGAGCAGTGTGAAATAGACGAGAGTGCCAACCTTTCATCGGCTTTAATAACTAAACGTCAATGGAAAGCGCATAAATTGGAATATCCGAGTCGCTAATAAGCTTAAGCGACGATAAGCAACGACGAGTGCGCGAACTTGTTATCAAATCCGTCCTTTGCCTCGGAAGCTTAGCAGAGTAGGATAGGCTTCGAAATTGCTTGCGCTTCCGTAACAACGCGAGCACCTTTTTACGAGAAATCACTGCAATAACGAGAGTGGCCGAGTCGTTAAATATCGAGCGAGACACGCGAGCTAATTTGCTCCATGACCGAACTTAAATGGCAGCATTGGGATAAAGTGCCGTAAGGGGGGTAAAGCCAGATATTTCCAGTGCTGTGCGGCCTTGGCACGGGACGCAAATAAAGCGCACAAAACCTCTTGGCACCTCGAGACCTCGTGAAAGTTCCCACAACTGCACTGCTTTTAAAAAAGCCCGGCTATAAGGAGCACGTAGGTCGCCAAGACGTTTGCGAGCGATAATAATTAAGTGCGGGCGCGCACATCAGGCGACGGTGATAAAATTTCTTTTTTAAGCCGTGCGCTCGCGTCCTTTTGCATTTGGCCGAGACTTATTATAGCAGCCGCGGAAGCTCGAGTTTGGCTTGCGACGCGAGAGACTCGCAAATATCATCTCGCTATCTGCCGATTATTAAGCCAAAGTCGTGGGCATTGCTTTAATTTGGGCCCGATTGCTAATGAATTCGAGGGATCGCGTGGATTGGGCGAGCGTTGAAATTCAATAATTTGTAGGGTAAGTAGTGACTCCAGTCAAACAGAATGTTTCATAATAACTAAATTAGAGGCCGCCTCTCGTAAATTAATATTAGTATTAATTAATGGGACTGACAAGGAGTTTGGGAGCCATTCGGGCGTGATAATCAAATTAATGGTATAAATTATGGAATGCCCCTTTCAGTTAACACGACGAATAAATTTAAACGCAGATTGCTATATATCGCTCGGAACAAGTATTTAATGCCCGTTTGAACTTGCTTGACAATTTCATATTTAAAAGTGTACGATAAAACTTTGGCAATTACTGATTTTATAATTTTAAATGACCTGTACATATATATATATATATATATATACATTTTTATGGCATATAATTCTATTGCGCGTTATATCGTTAATTTCATCATTGATTTAATGCAATAATTGTTTTGCCATGGAATTGAAATTAATGATACAATGCGGTAATTAGATATTCTATTCAAAATTTCAGTCTTGCTAAACAAAATTAATTTTATCCAATAATCTAAATCAAATTACTCCTTGTTTACGAAAAAATTAGATTTATATTTTCTATATATAAATTTTTTTTTTATTACCACTAGAAAAGGTAAATCTTTCTTAAATTTCAAAATCCAGTAATCAATAAAGTTTTTAACTTTTTTGAGATATTATCAAAGTTTTACATTTTATCATTATAATACCCGAGAGTTAGTAAATTGAATTCTGTCTTATTATATCATAAACATTTTCTTCCTTACGATATTATTTTCAATTATATATTTTGCTATAATATATTTAAGTATCGAAAATTCTAATAATAACATCACACAAATAATATTAATATCGTACAATAAACATTGTTCTGACCATAAAATTATTGTCATGCTTTTCAAAAACATGTGTACACTGATTTGTTATTGGCAAATATTTCAATTAATTACTATTCTAGTTGTTTATAAAATTTCTCAAGCTTACAGCGAGCAAGTAGTGTTATAATTAAACAAAAAAAAAAAAAAAAAATCCTATATTTTAATGAATTGAAAAGGATTTGATCATATATATATAATTGTCTTCGGTATTACATTTATTATTAAGAGCTTTTTGCTCGTTATTATGTCAGTAAATATAATATAATAAGATAATTTTTCATCTGCAAACTGATAGCTTGGGAGATTTATGAGAACATTTATCATCAAATTTCGGCCGTCTAAATTAAAATTTAATATTAACAGGTTTTACTTAAACTGTTCCAATGAATTACAACTAATCACTGTCTATAATATATTTCTTATTATTTCATTTGTAAAGTGCCATTCATATTAGCGATATGCCTGATGTATGCGTATTTAATTGAAGCTCTCATTTCCCCGTTGCACGTGAAAATAACGCTTTATTACAATTATTTCACGATCGAATATTTAGATAATAAAATTGCTTAATTACTATCTGGGCTGGAGTAAGATGATATTACCACTAAATCCATATAGAATAATCAACTCCTCGGCCATTCCCATGCAATAATAATAATAACAAAAAAAAGAGCAACAGCTATATTTAACGTAACTTAAATCCGAGCGATAAGTAAGTAGTAAAAGCTTTTTATCCGAAATACCTCGATTGCGCGTAAAGTACGAGTTTAAAGACTGAGTGCATAAATAATTCATACTTTGAGAAATACATTTGAAAATAATCGTGGATAAGGAAAAGTGATAGATGCACATAGCAATCGGTAAGTTAAGCCACCGTTTCGATAAGAAAGAGCGAAGCATAATATGAATGTAAATAAGGGTATGAAAAATTGATAAGTGTTGCGAATTTGCTAAATCAAGTAAATGCCAAATGCAAAGATAAAGTGATTAACAAATTGAAATGTGCAGAGCCAACCGTATGATATCTCGAAATCACAGCAAGAAGTATGAAATGGTAGGGAAGCGACATGAGTAAGCAAGCTACAAATACATTGTACTTGGGATCTTGAACTTCTCCAATTCTAGCGATCGCGGCCACTCCAAAAAGAAATCCAAAAGCAGACTGACGTCATGCTGGATGATTATTATGATAAAGTGCAAGAATAACGTGTAAGGCATTAGAGAACTAAACGATAATTAAAATTTCAAAGGCAAAAATATCCCTCCATTATTGATGAACTGCGAGATCTTTGAAAAGTCAATTGTTAAACAAGATAAGAGTCTCTTAAATTATTAGACATAAAGTATTTTATTATTTATAGCTGATTAATAAATACGTGCTCGTCAAAAACTCAGCTTGCCATATCAAAGCCCATATTATATTCTTATAATAATGGTTGAATTTATTATTAAACTTTTGAAGTGTTTTACACGTAGTAATCGCTTTGTCGTGTATTCTGTGTAATTCTTTTGTGCTTTATTACTTATTTTAAATCGATTTTTTCACTGTTCCCTCTTCTACAATATTATATAAAAAAATATTCTGTTCTTAGCAGATTATGCATTATTTGAGAATTAATTTGCTATTTAGGATAATCCATACTTTAATTTTAATAAACCAAAAGGTATAGCAACGCCTTGTACTTATCCAACTCCTTTATACATTAATAATGAATGGAGAGCTTAAATTAAATAAAAGTGTTACATAATTAATATAATAATTTAAATTTCTTTGAAACTTAAACTAAAATTATTCGATAACCTTTAAATGTATAAATAATATTGCATAAATTAAAAATTTCCCTATTCTCGAGCTATCTCGTTTAATAAATTTCTGCCTATAATTTAAACATTTTGGAAAAAAACTAAAAGTTTTTACAAATTTTTTTACGAGAATTGCTAAAATAAGCCACTACGTCGAAAAAATTAGCAGCAATACAAGGCGCTCTTAATAATAATGAAAAGATGCTAAAAATATTAGAGACGAAATTAAAGTTGCTCAAGTGTCTAGAATTTATAAAAGACATTTTATACGAAACCCATCGATAGTTTAATGAAGCGATAATGGATAAGAAACGTCTGAGAATATTGAAAATTACCTTTATATATGCTCTACATAAGGGAGCATAACTTGCAAATAATAATAATAATAATAATAATAATAATAATAATAATAATAATAATAAGCACCGTATTTCCTTACGACACGCTGACGCAACAAAATCATAATGAGAAATGGGATATAAGATTCAATAAAGAATATGAGAGTTTATTATATCTTTAATGCAATTCAATGAATACGACGCCACAATCACAGAAGAACTAAAAGTCCGATATAAAGAGGAGATTAAGAGACCGAGTAGCTCTTTACATTAATATTGACAGTATATTGCGAGTAAAATGTTTAATAGTTTAGAATATATTGATTAATTATCAATGTAGTGAATGCCGTTTCTATTTTATATAGCATTTTTATACGACGAATAAAGTAAGTTCAAGTTAAAGAGATATATTATACAGTTTTCTAAGCGTTTCAATAATATTCATGAAAATTAATGATGTACTAGCTGCAACAATTACGCTCCTACGTAATAATTAAATTAAAATCGTTAGAATATTGAGCGTTCGAATTAATTGTATTAAAAAAAAAATGAATGACTTTGGCCGTGTAGGAGCAATGAGATGGAATTAATGGATAAGTATCGTACGTGAAAATGAACATATCAAATGCAATGTATACAACCGATAAAAATAGTCATAAGGGAATATGAAGAAATGGAGAATACACCAATACTCTCGAGTGCACTTGGCGAAAGGAAAATGTGATAGAAGGTACGTGAAAATCAGGAAGTATTGAAGGGCATGGAAGTGGAAGGTTAATTTCTTGAATTATGGATGACACCGACATGTGAATGTACACTCGCATGAATTTAAGTATGAAAGACTTGGGGAGTGCGTTCAAATTCAAATTGTATAGAATAAATGTTACAGAGCGGAGAAATGTACGTATCGATATTGTTCAATCCCACTGAAAAATGTATGAATTTAAAATAATAAAAGAATGCTTTCAATTGTAAGCTGCGAATTTAAAAAGATTGAAACATTATTATGAAATTCGTATTTAGTTCAATATCTTGCGTGTAAAATTTATTTAATGCTTGAAAAATAGAATAATTCAAAATATGAATATTTATGTGTCGGAATTTTTAAAGTTGCTAAATATATATATTTATATTCATAAATTTACCCATTTTCAATGTAAATAACTTCATTGTATAATAAAACTAGTTTTTCTCATTCTCATAAAATAAAAATTATACAAATTTAAAACATGGACTTTTAATAATATTATCAATATGTAATAATATTTAAGATAAAAATGAATATAACTACAACATAATTATATATACATATATATATATATATATATATTTATATAATCTTGTCATAAGGCAACAGAACGTAATATAATATGTAGGGATATAAGAAATAGAAATGTTATAAGATTATGAAATTAAATTTAATACTTTGAGTAATAATTAATATATATCCTTTTTAAAAACAAAATATATTCGTAACAATTATACTAAAATATATATAAAAAGTTGAAATAGTTAGATAAGTTTTCAAAACTGCTTCAAAACTTGGCCGATTAAGAGATTTTATATTTTCACCAACATGTAACAAAATAGTACAACTATGATTTCTTAATTTGATAAACAAACATTTATAATAATTTTTCATATGTTTTATTATTATTATTATATATATGTGTGGTAATAATAAATTCAAAATACTGTATTTAATTTTGTAATTTTTTCAGATATTCATTTGAAAATATCACAATACTGTATACGTTTATACGTAAATCTCTACGTAGTATATACAGTGATACAGTAATAAGAAGTTTGAACGGCAACTTGATTTATTTTATCTATCAACCATTCAAATTTGTTAGATTAAAAAATATCTAAATTTGTACTGATCTATTACAATAGAATAGATAATTCGTGTCATATGGAATAAGATGAATTGATGACATTTTTTAAATAGATTATTAATTTTTCAATATGAATTAATTCACTTAAATATATTCATTAGATTTTCACAATTTTATTATATAAATATATTAAAAATATATATGTAGTACAAAGTTAATTTACCGTAAAATTTAAAATAAACTGTATGTATCTTTCATTAAAAACTTTGGTATTAAATAAACAATATAAGAAATTCTTTTAATTGTTTATTCATATAATTTGAGTAAGAAGGTTGAATGGAAATATCAAATGATAAATAAATTAAATAAAAAATGAAACTGAACTTTACTTTGGGAACCCTTGTACATTAACGGTAGGTGAAATTTAATATTTTTAATATTTATATCAAATATTATACAAAATTATTACATATGATCAAATTAATTAATTAATTTGCTTTATATATAAAAAAAATTTCAGCCTTAATATGTAATTAAATGTAATTAAACACGCATATTTTTTACTATAGTAACTGTTCGTGAACATAGGAAAGCGTTGGGTTAATATACTTTGCTTGTCGATATCACAAGTTTATCTCATAAATTTATATATTCATCGAAACGACTGTTTTATATCCTTTATACTTTAGATCGTAAAATACAAATAAATGCATTTTATATTATCATATATTTTCGTAAGGAAACTTTTGTATTAAATGGAGATTAATTTAAATTAAAAACTAAATATTATGACTAGAAATCACGAAAGCGATTTAGGTTCTGCAATTTTTGAAACTTCAAAGAAACTTCAGTAAAAGGAAATACAAATTTCTGCTTAAAATCTAACATTTACTTCTTTAAACAAAAAAAAAAAACAAAAACAAAAAACTTTAAATAAAACGGACAGTTTCAAAGAATATAAACCGTATGAAATACAAAGAAAACAGTTTAAATAACGAAAACCATTCGTCAGTGAGAAAAGGAATAAACAAAGTAAGTAAAAAGTTTCTTGGAAGTATGAACATTTATCTACTATCAGCTTTCTTTTGGCGTTTTAACGAAAAAAAAATTTCAAACACGAGTAAAATAAGATTGAAAACACTGTTCTGAAATTTGGAGCCTAAAATAAATATACAAAATATTTATAAGTAAGTAATCAATTTATCTGTAATTATCAAGCTGATTTAATTCACGAACGTAGTTTTATACTGTTTTTTTTTATAGATATTTAAAGTAAATTGAATAATTAGTTAGTTTTCGTGAAATTTATGTAAAGCACACTTCTGTCAAACTCTCCTAGATATCTTAAGAAATACTAACTTCATTCATAGTTTATTCTAACATAGTTATATTTCAAAACGAGACGTATCAAATACGTAAAATATATATATATATATATAAATTAAATATTATTACAGTGATGATATTTTATTTTCGTTCTAAATATACCACTTATATATCATTATTGTCCTCTAATCTCATTACGAAATCTAATTATTAAATTTTGAATCATTTCTATCAATACAATAACATTTTCTATACATGTATGTGTAAATTATTATAAACTTAAATTTCCGTTAAACAATTGTTATCGATTATTATAAATCTATAAATATACACATAACTATCTATGATAATATTAGAAGACTAGAGAAGTGCACATATGGTACGATAAACATAGCAATGTTGAAAAGAAATTCGAATACCATCGATTGATATTCAAACTTTGTTTACAATATTTAATTATACATACAATATTTGTTAATTTTTTTTGAGACTGTAATGAACAACTCACATCTGCAATGTATTATTAAACTTTTGCCTGACAAGTCACGGACCGTTACTACTTTCATTTCGCATATTTATTTGCATATAAAAGCACTACATTTAGATAAAATAAAATATATTATATACAGTTTCAATATATATACTAACACACTCGTACGTGCATTATGCAAATTCTAAATAAGATCTCACCCTTACGCATGCGCATTAACTTTCAAACATGATTATCCTCGCAACCGCACATAATTTATTAAGTTAAAAGCTCATCATCATTCTAAAAACATACATATCGTATTAGTTATCATATCATATTAAGCAAATCATATTAGTTATTGTAGATTTTATTTGTTCATTAAAACGTTAAATAATTATACCAATAAATCATTCATTGGCCATAAAGTATCATAATTATATCGCTAAAGGCTTTCCAAAAATACAACGAATTTTTCAAAAAATGTTTCGAAAAGTTTTAAGAACAATATTCTTTTACAAACGATCAATTATTTATGTAAAAAAGATGTTCAAAACGATACCTTTGGTTATATTCCAAAATTAACATTATTTCCATAGTTTATTTCCAGTTTTATTTGTTTCCATACTTTTAACTGTACATCTTAAAAATGTATGATCACAGGAAATTACTTGTTTCAAAATTAAGTATACAACTATATTTATGAAAGCATGTAAATTAAAATTTATTAAAGTTTTTAAAGAACAGAAAAACTTCTAGAAACGAAACTTATTTTATTTTATCCAAATATTTACAATATGGAAGATAATTTATGAATGTCCATGATTTTATAAATTTAATTGAAATTCAAAAGGCCCAATCATATTAGACTCTATGAAATCAGAGACTTAATTTTTACATGTACGATAAAATGTAACTAAAGTATTTCCCGAAAAATCGATTAGAAATATGCATCTTCCTTATTTGTCAAGTAGCTATCAATTCAAATCGTCCCGAATTCTAATATTTGAAACCAGTTACAGGCATACATACACACACACACATATATATATATGTAAATTTCAAAATAATGTAAAAAGTTCGAGTATCGTTTGATAACGTGGCTATAAACGATATTAACGCCAACAAATTAAACATTCATTAATGCCGTGATTTATAAATTTTATAAATTCCCATATTAATGGATAATAATTTTTCAGTTTTACACTGGCTAATATTTTAACCCGATATAGCCATTATAAATAACGAAAAAATGAAACACATCGCTGGACTCCCCGGTCATCTTTTCAATAGTTCGCGTCTAATCTCTCCTTTCCTCTTTGCTCACCATACATATCGATTATCGGTTTCGTTCTAAAAGTGTACGGCGCATTCTCGGCCCCTCCGCCCCCTCCCTCCCTCCCGCCCCACACCGTTTCGCTTTTCCCTCGTTGAGCAACGGCAGCGAGCGCGTGCACGTGTATATACATGAGCGATTTTGAAATTCGCCGCGCCTTGGATGGCGATGGCTTGTGCCTCAATTCGCCCCCATACGAGTTCGTGTTATCGACGTGGAGTCACGAGGCACGTATTTTAGAGGCGTGATTACTAGTCTCACATTGTTTCAATTACCAACGGCATAGGCAGGACTTAAGATCCATCGTTGCCTTTAATTGCCTGTGGTGAAACATTAACCATTATCACGAGGAAAATTTTATTTACGATATTATGCCCTTGCGCAAAGTGACTACTCTATTCATAAGTAAGCCACTGTTAATTATAGTTTCGTATGATGCCAGTTTTGTGGGTACGTTTTATGTAGACTATCAGAAAACGAAAACAAAACAAAAACAAAAAATAAGAAAAAAAGAAAGATTGATTTTGTAACTGAAATCAATTTTCTAATTATAACTGTAGATTTGAGGGAGGCATTTGCTTCTAACTTAATTGAATTATTATAACATTGTAATTATTATAATGCGAATGAATTGTTTGAAAAGTAAATATTTTTATATTACAATAAGCATTTTCAATTAACTATAATTGAGTAAGAGTAAATCTCCATACGAACAACGGAGATTATTAATTTTATTTTTATCTTACTTTTCTGAATAAACATTAATTTACATGTTATAACACTTGCTGGAAAATTTCTTCATAATGAAATGACAATATTTATTTGAACCAAAAATTTTTTAATTAATAAATTTAATAAGTCATATTACGAGATTATAGGAAAACCAAAGTTACGTCCATTTAATATATGACTCGGCCTACAAACGTTTAATAGTATTAAGAAATTAATATTATTAAACGTCTATAGCATTCGTAACTTTATAGGCAGATGTTTAATAATACTAAGGGATTAGATAAAAGTATTAACAAAATATTGCAATATAATATTGTATTAGAACTTATTAAAGGTTTCAAATATCTCTGTCATACTGAAAGATAAAAAAATTTACGATGGCAACGAAATTACAGTTTTCGAGGTGATATAATAAAATATTTCATTTAAAATCCAAAATACACGAGTATATACATATATATATGTGCGTGGAACATAATTCAGGAAAAGTTTAAATTACATTTAAGATTTCTTCTTTACTTGGGTATCTTTTTCATTTGAATTGATGTGAAAGTTGTGTTCTTTTTTGCAAAAAGGTATACAAAAAAAATAAAATAAAATTACACTATAGTAATAATTTGTTGGTACTAATATTTATTTAACAATTCAAATGTTTATTTATTAAAGGAATATCTAAATTACGTTGATTCGAGTCTAGGCCTCAAGTAATCTTCATCAAATTGCCAATAAATTTCATGTGCTTGTAAATTAAATTATTATTAAATATTTCATTTGGTAAAAACAATATTTCATAATTGTTAAGAAAATAAATTATTATAAACAATTACGTGGGCGTATGAGATAGTATGATTCATTAATAATATGTGTTGCTCTTATATCTTTATTTTATTTCGAATATCTTCTAATTATAGAAGTTTCTATATTCAACATTTGCGATAATAAATAGACAATAAAATATATTGTACATTATTTGCTATTAATGACTGTAAAAGTGACAAAGTGATGAAGCATTTATTAACTTTTTTTATTTATAAGTTACCGTCCAGCAAGTTAAAATAAAGATTAAAAATATCAATTATTATTTTAATATAATATTTTTTTTTATCCAGATAAGAAATAATATGAAATTATTAGCCAGTACAATAAATACAAAAATAAACAGATTACTTGGCCAAAAATAAATGGAAACTAGTATACGAACTAAGGTGAATACTTAGGACCAATTGTACTCTAATTTATATGTAATAAACAATAATTACGCATAGAACATGTTCCTTACTCTTATTAACATTAGTAAAATCTATAAAATCTATAAAATAATTAGAATGTTTAAGACTATTTGGAGCATGTATTGCACTCCTTACGGTAAATGCAGACAAGTCGCTGACGAAAGTTTAGAAGTATATTAGCAGCTACAAGGTCAGTTTAACCTAATAAATAATTTGCAATTAATACGTTAGAGCAGGTTAGCGTCAATATACAATTATTATTAGAATTAAGAAAAAGTAAATAAACTTTATTGTTTGTGTGCCTAAATTTAAATTACTAATCTCAATAGATTTATCCTACGAATTTCATGCTACACATTTACGTTATAAGAGTGTTACTTAGCTATACTGCACAAAGATTACAAGCAAATTTAAATATCTAATCATATAACTTTTATAATTTCTCAATTCATTACGAAAATTTGTATTGGTCATTGATTGGAAAGTATATAATTAATTGTTAGTGCATTTAGAGAAAATTATAATACAGAAATAAAAGTTACGATATATAAGAAAAATGTATTTATTTACTTTTAGAAAAAGATCAAATTAATATATTTTAACATTTGTTAGCATTTGTGTTTGACATAAGAATGTAAGTTCATGTGTATATGACATTTATGACCTTGTCTATAAATATTAAAAATAATATAACTACTCAAATACAAGTACTTACAAAACTTTTTCATTAGCTAAGTTGTCATTATAAAAATAAGTATAAAGCATCTGTATTTGTATTATTATTATATAATAATGTGATCATACATTTATTCTAATGCTAATGAAACACGATTTATTTTAGTATGCATGTTAAAAATTGTAATTATTATTATAATTCATCGTAAAATTCAACATTAAAATTACAATTTGGTCTAGGAAACAAAAAACAGAGCTATTTTATGACAGAATATTTCAGATAACGTAAAGTTTACTTGAGCCATTTAATCAAACAATATCAAGTATCGAACGAAAATATCATTATAGTATTTACCATTCTAACGAATAAATTATTATTTTGTCGACATCAAGGTACTTCGAGGAAAAATATATTTAAAACAACAATTTTATATTCCCTCTTGATAATTACAAATAATTGTTGCAATTATCATAAATTTCTTAAACTAAATAGACACATGAAGATTTATTTTACCATTATTATTACATAGAATATTTATAACACTAAATTAAATTAAAAACTATTTTAAAAATTCGAACAATCCTTTAGAATATAAATATATATGCGTTCGATAAAATACGTATTTTAACATTTTATATTTTAATTGAAAAAATTTACTCTCTGTTAAATCTATTTCTTTCAAATCCTTAATATTTTCATAATATTATTATTTTATACAGACGCTTTTGAAATTTCGAATAATATAGATAATTTTAGTTCATAAATTAAGTCTTTCAAAAGCTTCACGATAATTACACACTCGACTGATATCCTAAAAAAGAGAATAATTTTATTTTTGCATTTCACGAATTAAACATTGAAAAAATACCATTTATTTGAAGAAAATTCAAAATGCGCTTGTGAAGAATAAATCATGAATGACGTTAGTATTTAAATAATTTAAATTAAATACATAGGGATAAACGAAAAGTATGCTTTCCGTTAAATTTAACTAAAATTACGATCGTGTTTAATGCTTGAAATAAATTTTTACCATAATTCTGCATAATTATCTTATTTATTAAATAGAATAGTACACATAAAATAAGGTGCTTTTGACATTTAGTGCTCAAATTTACGTCTGCTATTTATTTATGTTTACAAATCGCTGTAACATTTCACATGTGATTTGAATTTAAAACCTTATTTCCTTATTTATTTATTTTCACTCGAGTTTAATTATTTAATGATCGAATAAACATAAAATTTCGACTATTCTTGAGGTAAAGAAGGGATATTAATATATGTGCTGATTACGTAATATTTATGTTTGTCGCGTAGGTTAAGGAATTTATGTAATATTTGTGTAGTCTAAAGTTAAGAAGTTTTGTATACTGAATTAATGGATATTTATTTGTCGATGAAGAGCGACTATAATTGATCTGCGCTACATAAATTTTTTAACACACGAAGAATTAATGCATTAACCTCTTGATTTGCCTAATTAATGATTACGCTATTCTATCTAAATGTTTTTTTTTTTTTTTTTTTTGAAAAATAATAATAATACTTTGAGAAAGTACAGATTTAAAAATAATTTTATATTCCTCAATTATTATTGAAATTATTGTTAAACAAGCAATAATTGTGCTCATTAAGAAATCCCAAATTCTAAACGAACTAAAATGTGACAAAAAATTAAACACTCGAGTGCTACCCTTTCCATTTACAAGAGAATATATTTGAAAATGAATGTGTTTTAATATTTTATGCTTTAGTATTAATTGTATTAAATGCTTTATAATCAATTTGAGATCCATAATATAAATAATAATACGTGAAATAATATTAAATTTTCATATTTTGGCAACTTGTACTTTAAGCTTTATTTACAGACTCGATTTAAACGAGTATCCATACAACACATATAAAGTATGTACAACGATAGGACATGAGTCATTTATGTGTAAAATATAAGGATTAATTGCTTGTTAAAGACTTTGAGCGACTGTATAGTAAAATAAGCTAAAATTTTTAAATTTATGAAATATAATAAAAAAATATTGTAAAGGATAAACTAATTCATCTGATGAAGTTTTCGAAACCGGTGAAAAAAAATTTGGTACTTTAGCGTACCATATTATAAAGTACCAGATTACCATATATTACGAAAGTATAGAATATAGTTAAAAGATATGGTATCGTAAAGAATTTTTAGCTCTTTAAAATAAATAGACGAACAAAGTTCTGAAATTTCAAATTTAATACCTAATTTCCTAAGTCATTATCATAAAGAAATATAAGAACGAATGTATTATTACAGAATTAATCACCTTCATTCTGATCATATTTACAACAAAGTGTATTTCTTCTTTTCTTTAAGGCCTTGCTTTACAGGAATTTGGAATTTAGATTATAAACTTAATAATAGAAATAGTAAATAAATTTACATTTAAAGAATGAAAGGGATAGTGGGCGGATAATCTCCTTAGTATTTCCGAAGCAAAGTCAAATTTTTTCAATACTACATCCACGAGCAAAATGAGTAGGCCGATAATGCAACATAAAACATAGGCATTCAATATAATAAACATTAAATCCAATTAAAAGACCTGGTGATGTATAATCATCGCAATCATCGTCATCATCCCGGTTACGAATGCGAGTATTCCGCCGTTGTGCGCACACGTATCGCGGAAATCGATTTTCACCCACCGCCGCATCCCACGACACAATTATCAATCAACGGCTTCGTTTGCGTGTGCGTGGCTTACGTGTTGCGCATACATTTGAGACCGAGCTCGGAAATCATCGCGTATATAAGACATTAGCAAACCGGGGGAGGGGGGGGGGGAATATTCTCACGTAAGCGTAATTTTCGTGACTGGCTTATATTTGTTATTTCGCATCCGAGCTCTATTACATATACAACGACGATATATCAAATAGATCGAGGAGCAGAAAAGGGTGTTTACGCGTATCTTTGATTATTTATCGGATTGCTCATTCCAATATCTTAAGATAGCCTATCGTAACTATTTAAGTAAATGGCTTTTGTATTAATACATATATATATTATTCAGGCCATAACACTAAAATGACAGAATACGAACACTAAATATAAAATCTACAATGGCTAATTCGATGCAAAACATCTAAACTGCAAAAAAAAAATTATTAACTACCTAATACAAACATAGAAAAAAACATACACGTACAGACTATGACAGCTGTAAGTACTATTTGTTCTCTAGTTAAACGTTCAAATACCTTCGGATGCATGATGAAGATAATGTGCAAAACTCCTGTAATTGCAATATTTTCGAATCGGGCAATTTAAAGGGCTTAAAATTATAAATATACAAATATCATTGTCATATTACGTATATAAAAATAAAAATCCCTAAAGCGTATAAGCCACTGTCACTATTTATATTTCATGTTCATCCAAGTCTATAAAAATATTATTTTCCATTACTCTCCCAATAATAATAATTGTAAATGATTTATTTTTCGTTTGTATGAGCAATGAAAAACGAAAATACACGTCTCTCTGATTAACTATAATGTTTCATATATAGAATTGAGAAGATCTTTTGACTATTGAAATGCATTTAAATTCAAATTATACAATACACATGGCTCGATATAATTATACTCAGTTTTAAAATAATAAAAACATCATATCCACATTATATTGTTTTATATTACTGCAAAAACATTTAAGTGAATGGAAAATATACGTAAAATAAATACGAATAAGTAAGAAATCAAATTAATCGGAACTAAACTTGTTTTAAAATTAATTATAATCTTAAAAGATCTGACATAGAATTAAATATAGTAAATTATAATAAATTAAATGTAATGAATTTTTTATAAAATGAAGATTTATATCAAAAGGCTTGTAAAGATACAATTAGGCATTGATATTATATTAATTTACAAAAAAATATAAACATAAAAAGCTTAAATTTATTTACGATTCATGAAAATCTACGTAAGAACATAGAGCTCCTTATCAAAATACCAATTAATCATATTATTTTACAAACAACGTGTATACTTAAAAAAAACAATTGAATCTTAATTTTTAAGATACGAATTTGCAAAATTTAAAGAATAAAATGAAAATGTTGAAAATAATGTAAATGTTTATAATATAATTACAAAAATATTGAATCTAGAATAGGATGATGAAAGTTAAAGGCTCATGATATTATGTACACGTAATTAAGGGCTAGAGAAATTGTACTTTTAAAATTCAAAGTAATTAGATCGTAAACATTAAAATGAACATGCAACTAAAATGGAAAATAACAAACCAGTATTTAAATTTTTTCAGCCAGAAAGAGTATTGTAAAACTTGCTCATGCAAATAAATTTTATAAACAGATCTTTTTATAAACATATTAATATATATATATATATATATATATTTAATAAAAAAAAAAAAAATAGAATTTAATCGTCTGCAGTGTAAACAATTTTTTATGAAATGAAAATAAACAATAATTTTTATTTTTATAAATTAATAAATTTGTCTAAAATAATTTAATAATTTTGTTTATTCCACTGATATAATATGAATGATATTTTTTACATTTAAATTAGTTTGGAGTTTACTTATTTCTGAATAATCTTTCGCATTATCTTGTAGATAAATATATATTTTTATGTGGTTCATTTGTATAGGCATATGTATTAAATAATTAATTATAGAATTATAAATATTAAGATAAAGCAATGGCGAATAATATACAGTGCTGTGCAGAAATTTTTCCGATATTTTTCTGGTTTAAGTCAAAGTCGTAATCATTTCGTTGGACTATTTCATATTAAAAGAATGCAGACATTTAGCATTCTTGTGTTGTAATTTTGGATCATATAAAGGCAAAATTGAATCCGCATGCAGAAGCAAAAGAATTATATGCAAAATAAATTTAAATATAGGATCAAGATTATAATTATAGTATTTATGGAAAATAAAATACTTGTTAAATTCTCAAAGTATATTTAGAAATAAATTGTTAGCATACAGGCGTAATAAGTGAAAAAGTATTTTTTTTTTTTTAACTAATTAATTAAAAGAATGTAAAAGTATCAAATTTTAAAATTAATTGCGCATAATTTACTGAAAATATAAAGGAAATACTGTTTTTTTTATTTTATTTTATTTTTTTTTTTTATTAATTATTCGCTATTACTACTTTTAATTGATATTTACGTATTGTTATGCGTTATTGTATGTTATGGCGTATAAATTTAATTTATTGGCTGATTATTTGAGTAAGCCTGTAAGGTAAGTCGTAAAGTTAAAAATAAAAGGACACGAATTCAAAGCTATTTTTGTATCTTTGTTTACTTATACTGAGTATGCAGCTGTCCAAGAAAGTCATATAATCGCCATAATAAGTTTACTCGTGTGAACAGCAATTTCTATATTAAAAATCGCTTTATCTGAATTCCTCTTAAACGTAAATTCTCGCATTTAATATTTTTACCTGCCTTGGTAGTCTAAATTTTAAAAACAGTTCCATTTCAACTGCACCAATTTTAGATTCTATTTTTGTATATACAGTATTCACTCGAAACATTGAAAATAGAATATATTTATACGCCTGTTAAGCATTCAAATGCTAATAGGAACATCTTTGATTGAATATGCTTAAGAGAATGGCGGTCGTGCTAACGCAAATGAGACAATGGCAGCTACAAACAAAACAAGTTGTCAAATACTTAAACATAATCATTACACTACACATCTTAGGATCCAAAGGCATTGATATTTATGATACTCGAAATTCAAATTTACCCTACAAATTTACAGTGCCTTGATGATTCTTATATTCTTATATAATTAATTAATGCCGAAAATGTCAAGGAGGCGATGCTTTGGCAAAAAAAAAAAAAATTAATATTTAAAAGACGAAGGTATGCGCATGAAAATCTATGGGCCACAGTCTCAGATATACTGATAACAAATACTGCGTGTATTGTCGCTTATTTTCGGAATTGCATTCGAAATAGAAAATACAATGCTCGTAAACTGATCCGCATAAACTTACAAACGACAATGAAGAAATAAATCCAAATAATATGAAACTTGAAGCTTATGGGAACGTGACTTGAGTAGAAAGGGAGGGAAATAAAGTACAACCAATCAAACATAATTTCCCGCTGACTTATCTTTACAGCGCACACAAAGTTGATAAAACATCAAGCATCAGTGGCACATGTATTACATGACTTTTTTTTACTTCTGGCATCAAAACTAAGAATTATTAAGAGCAAGTGGATCAAAGTGGCGATAGAGCTTTCTTTTCATTAATGCCTAATCAGATCATCGTATTAAACTGTAAGACTTCAGATGTAATAGATTATGTGCAGCAAGCGTCCGTGTTTAACAAGGCGAGTATGAATATAAAATGAAAGACGACGCTTCTGAAATATCGTAATCGTAAGATTTGTGAGTAAAAGCAGCGTGAAAATAATAAGAAAACAGAAAAAACATCCTGAATTATTATTCGGAAGCAACGCGTCGGTCTATATATTCCGAGAATGTGACAGTAACCGTGTCACATTATT
Organism: Ceratosolen corneri; assembly: GCA_030522565.1. Taxonomy (NCBI): domain Eukaryota; kingdom Metazoa; phylum Arthropoda; class Insecta; order Hymenoptera; family Agaonidae; genus Ceratosolen; species Ceratosolen corneri. The sequence goes on along the minus strand of JAPYYT010000025.1, from coordinate 128,053 downwards.
TCGAATAATAAACACGATGATAGTGAATTATAAACAAAAAGAGTTAATAAGTATGGCAGTAATGACAGATGTAATATTCACTGTGGTTATTGCTACAAATAAATATTACGAATAGCCGGTTGAAGCATCCGACATAACGACACGTAAACAAAAAATGTTTAAGTTTTTGAAATAAGTAGTCGAATAATTTTTCATAATAAATTGACGGTTTATACGTGCATATTTATGAGATTATTAGCCGCTAAGCATTTAAGACTATATAAACTAAAATGAAATGAAATTATAAAATACTTATGCAGAGAATAGTATTTTTTTTTTAACTGTGCAAACGTTACTTTATTAAAACTTACAGAATTACTTAAAAAGTTCTTTCGGATTTGCAGAGTTCCTTTCGATAGTGACACACTTTACACGTTTACTCGTATTTTTTTCGAGTCCATCTGAAGCGTTATGAAAATAAACGATAAAAAGACGTATTTAGAAAAATGCATTTGAAGTTTTTGCTCACAATGTGAAATGTATGCATATATCACTTGGCCTTTAAATCAATCGCATCAATAAAGTTTGGAATATTTTCGTAAACTGCCGAGCTTTATAGATGTAATGAATTATACATTCCAAAAATATAATAGAAAAATTCATTTTACGTCTGTTTAAGCTCCATCGATATTTATGTTTCCAAAATAAAATTTTATTTTCTTTAAATATACATATATACATAAAAGTTTGTACAAACATTAATTTGTTGATATAACAATTTTAATACCAGAATATTGGCTTAAATATATACTTAAAATAATCATTTATTTCTGTATACTCATTCATTTCTAAAACATCAACTTCATTTTCGAATATATAATGCCGTGTTATAAAATGTTAATAAATTTAAAGCTTTTTTATGTTCAAGATCGCTAAACAATGTTTTAAAGAAATATTGCCAGATAAGATTTCAACATTAAACTCTTATGAGAGATTTTTTTCTATATTATTTATTTAATGTAATATATAAATACATTATTATATAGTAAGTAATTTGTAAAACTTTAACTTTTACAAACTTAATATTCTTCAAATAAAAGAAAACGACATAAAATTCTTTTATATGAAATTCAATTTTATATGAACTCTATATGAGAGTAATATTATATATCAAGATATTATTAATGATTCCATGTTTTCTTTTTTTTTTTTTTTTTTTAGTATTTATTTTATGTCAAAATACAGAATGACAAGAATTTATTACTTTTTATATTCTGCTATTATTTTTTTATTGTAAATATAATCTTGGGCAAAAATAAGGATGAGATAAAGCGATAAATCTAATTTGTTAATTACCTTCAATTAAGAAATAAAATTTTTTTATTTTTTAAAAATAATCTAATGAAATAAACTAATAATAATAAATGTAACATAAGATTGACAACATAAGATATTGTAATTAAACTAGTAAAACTAAAACGTCCTTTCCAGTCAGATCCAATCGGATGATCGGATGGTATGATTTTTTTTACGAATAATTAGAAATTAAATTTTTAGATATTAAAATAATTATTTCATAGTATTTAATATTCAAAAGCCTTCTACTTAAATTACAAATACTAAGTATATAAATATAAGTAACGTTTCACAAGCCACAAAAATATTTTAAAATTCTGTATGTTAATTTAATAATAATAATAAATATATTTACATATTCATGTGTTTAATAGAACAATTGTCTTTAAAAAACTAAAGAAACAAATATAAGTGATTTTATATATATATTTAAATAGTAATTTATAATTAAAAAAAAAAATATATATATATATATATATAAGATAAGAGATATAAATACCATATTTTAAAAATAATTAAAAGTATCAATGTTTATAAGTTAAATAATAAGCAGAATAATAAGTATATAAGAAAATGTCTAATTCTACGCATTTGCCTGACCATATTGGATTACTTCTACTTTTTGCATATGTAATTAATTTTTTTAACATTTCATCTCTTTTTATGCAATTATGTTTTTAATGTATAATTTTTAATAAATTTATTCATAAATATTTAATGCTCCTATTCAATGGGACTCATTATTATGTACATTTGTAGTTTCTTTTTTTTTTTACAATGTTTCTCAAATTACACAAAATTTAACAAATATCTATGATGATGATTTCTTTACGTATTAAGTTGCATTCATAAAAATATTAATGCATTCATAAAAAAAGGACTGTTTGTCATGCAAATAATAGATTTTGTATTTCTTTTCTACAAAAAGCTTCATAAGCAAATTACGATATATGCTGAACGATATACACATAGCAATAGTAATTTTGTTGAAAAATTATTGAAAATCTCTCAATAATTAAGGATTTATTTATTAAACAATATACAGAGAAATAAGATATTCGAACAGTTATTTATTAATAAAATTTTATTATTTATTTTGAATTGTCAAATGTGGGTTTGCAAGAGATTTTAAAATTTCTAAACCGTATGTTTTCTACAAATAATTTGATTGATCTATAAATTCAATTTTCCTTATCCAGTAGAATTTCTAATAAAATGTAAATAAAATTTTAACAACAATTTTGAATTATTTTCGTAGAAATTAGACAAAACATATTTTTTATGGATTTTAGAATTTTCAATTATAATTTAATAATGTAGATGCCATATTTTATAAAATCTAATTTATGTTTTTAATTAAATTAGAAAGGAAAAAACTTTTCATTTAAAAACTAATAATATTAATACGTGCTATAATATTTCGAAATGAAATTTAAAAAATTCTTATAATTGATTAAATTTAAATATAACGAATCTATTAAAATGCTGAGCAATATTTAGGCAATACTAGTTGAAACTTGACTTTTCCGTGCAAAAAGAATGATTTCATTGAGGAAAATTAATTACACAATTTTAGACGCTAATTATTTTATAAATTACAGATTTAAATATTCCTTTTCACTTTTTTCATATTTATAGAATATATATATATATATATATATATATATATATATATATATATAATAATTGAATAATTTTATCAATCAATATTTTAATATTTAATTAATAACTAATATCGATTTGGTGATTTTGTTTTTCTTTTAGATTCTAACGAGTTTGAGACTGTTTAAAGTTTGAGAAAATTAACAAAAATTTCTCCCCAAGAATGGAATAAAATTTTACGCAATCATCATCTATCTTAACAAAATTGAACAAATAATTAATAATTTATTCGATAAATAATAATTCAAGTTTATAAAAATAAAAAATTTGCAAACATTATAAAAAGTACGTAGTTTCTAAAATGTGTAGAAATTTATAATCACGCAGATTAAATATCTAAGGTATAGAATACATGAAATAAAACTTATATTTTATTGAAGTACTTTTCTCTTCTAATGCAATAACAAACATTGTATTTATATTTTCATTATATTATTATGATCTTCTATTTACATTAATGGTACAGACTTTTAATGAAAAAACAAAAAGATGCAAATGCCTAAATGTATGGCAGCATTTAGTTATTTTAATATAATTAATAAGTACAATAACGCACACCATTACATTAGTGGACTTCAAAAGTTCGTATGGATTACAGTTTCGCGTACATGTGGCTCAAACGACGAGATGAATTTTTAATTGCAAGTGAAGCCATTAAAATCTCTATGATCGTGTAGACGAGAGAAATGCACTGTCTTTGGGAGGATTCTACTTTCGTGATTAAGTGGCGAAATTATTGGCAAAGCCGCGTTCGAGCAGACGCGCAACAAGTTCGGCAAGATACTTGACTTTAATGAAGCTCGATCGACTCTTTCCCGACTGCCACTCAATGAAATAACTCCTCGAGACACTTCTTTTCTTCCCACGTAGTGGAAATTATTTCGATCCCCCACCCCCATCCCGCCAATCTATCCATCAACGATCCAAACCGCCCAACCGCCAATAAACAAGAACCTCTCTCGTCGCAGCTCCTCCCGCCCTAAAAAGACGAGCGTCTCGAAGGGTTAAAAAGATTGTGCTTATAGTGCAAGGGAGTACCTTGCTGAGCGGCCCTCCTGCGGATGCTCTTGTTGGCGCCGGATACCCTCGCACTTTGGGACCGCGTGGCTGGTCTCCGCCTCCTCGTCGGTGTGCTGCTGCTCTCGGGAGTGGCGCTCCCGCTATCCTTTTTCCCGGAGTTCGTCATCCTCGGCTCCTTGCCGTCCTTGCCGGCGAGAGGTGGCATGGCACTCAGCATCTGCTCCATGCTCGAGGAACCGGGGGCGCATATCGATGCCGAGCGCGTCTTCCTCCTCAGGCTCTGCTGCTGATGTTGGCTCTCGGCCATCATCCTTGTCTCGCGCTCGCTCTTCCGTGCCTCCTCCTCCACCTCCTCCACCACCTCCACCTCCTCCACCTCCTCCTCCTCCACCTCCTCCTCCTCCGCCGACCGCCTCAAGCCGACATTTCCGAGTGCGTTAACCGGACCCAGCTCGAGGTCTTCCGGCCGAGCGTACCACGAGCTTCAGTTAATGCACTCTCTCGGGGCTTTTCTTCCTCTCCTCATAATTGGCGCCCCGGAGATTTGTTGGCCAAGTCGCAAGCTGCCAGTTGGGCGGGGATTGGGATGCGACGGTGGCCTACGAGAATTTTGCCTCAGGTAAACGCCACAGTGTTTATTTGCAACAAGTTTTAAGGGGCAGGAGAGAGAGGTATTGAGCGACAAGTCCGACATTCATTCCATAGGCAATTTCTATTCAAGTTTCAATCAATTGTTTCCCCCCTCTCTTCTCCAACTTTGTCCCATTCCCTATTTCGACGGCCTTTCCTAATTCAAAATACTTCTTATCCTTTATCTTTTTGTTTCCCCAACGATCTGCGTATCCCTCCCTCACGTATACATGCGCAGCCGTATGCCTGTCTGTGTGTATTATTTACCCATTGCAATTAAAATATAAGAACAAATTCTATATCATGTTAATCGCAATGCAAGCTTTTCTACCTTAATCGCAACAAACTTTCGTAGCTTTCAACTAACTCGTTTAAATTAACTCGCGTTTTCATTAGATCTTACATTCTATTATCACAATTCAACAAAGATTATTCGGTAGCGGGATAAAAAATTACTTGTACAATATTTCACAAAGATTTGGCAATTGATGTAATGTGTCAAAAAAGACTTTGCATTAGTTACGTTGTAGACAATATTTATGTCCATAAATATATATATATATATATACATATTTATGTCCATAAATATATACGTATATATATATATATACACACGCACATATATTTATACAAGTATTTTTATATGTTTTGGCTTTCTTCGCGTTAAAGCTTTTCTTCAGCGCGCAACGAAGAAAAATAAAAAAACATTGGGCCTTTGCCAAGCTTGATTCTTCCAGTGAAAACTCCGTGCTGTCGTTCGTTAATGACTGATCGAGCGCGGATCAATCTACTGATACGTAACCGCAATCCCTTGAAGCCCCCATGTGCCTCTTTCTACTCGCTGCCACTTACGCTTCCATTAAAAAGATGAATTACTTCTTACAATTTACTTATTCCTCCTCTATATGTTATTCTGTTTCATATATGTGGCAATGGTTTATTATTATGGACGTCTATTTATACGTTATGTTGTGTCAGTGCTCAGCACATATTAATGTTCATACATCATATATTTAACTTTACGAATTCGTTCCATTCTCTTTGATTATTCGATTTTCTCACTTCCCTCCCCTCACTGCCTCTGTATATACGCGCGCGCGCGCGCGCGTAAGCGCACGCGTGTGTGTGGGTGGGTGTGTGTGCGTACGCGCGCGCGCGTGTGTTTCTCTCTCTCTCTCTCTCTCTCCGTTTACCCCAAGCGTCCGTCTCTCACTTGTTCACGACACCGCGCGGTTTTATTTTTACGCGCTCGACCATGTGCAGCGTATCCGTTTTCTCTGTCTCCTCCCTCCCCCACGCTTATTCTTTTTCTTTATATTTGAGTTTAGGGACGATGCCTACGCTCCGAATTCCGTGAGTTTATTTCGTAAATGCATACGACTGCTGTGATCTGTGCGCGTGATTAAACATCGACAGCCTACAAACTTCTTGGCTTTCGCATGACTGACAATGCATTAATTAATGCGCCGGAAAAACTTTTGAGTGTTAAAAAACAAGGAAAGTCGCGCGCGCTACTATATTTTTTTAGGTTAGGTTACGCTGCTATCTCTGCTTTACTATGTGCTTTTATAAAAAGACAGCCGGTCCCACGCTCTCTTTATGCGCACAGTTATTTTCGGCCACACTGCTGACGCCGCAATGTGTGATTTGTGATTGTTTCCACGGAGTCGTGGACGGGCGTCCACCGACGGCGGCGATTCCGCGAAGGCGGGTTTATAATTGTGATTCCTATTCGTCTATTTTCGAACGCTGTTGGCTTTTACGAGCACCTGGCTTTCCCTACGAAAATGTAGAAGGGTGAGAAGAAGAAGAAGAAGAGGAGGAGGTGGAAGAAAAAGAAGAAGAAGAAGAAGCAGAAGCGTTGACCCGATCCCTAGGTTACTCACGAATTTTCAAAAATTGGGAAATCGCTCTTTTTGGAAGTCATTAAAGCTCTGAAGTAATGACGCTATATTTTTTAAAAATTGCAGGCCCACTAATTCCACTTTCCCATTCCAATTAAAATTATCACTTTGCAAATGCGCAACCTCAATCGCGATTTAAACGCTATCCAAAACTCGAGGTGAGAAACTTTTAGGTTAGGTGGAATGAAGAGTAAAAAGGGCGTATAATATAACAGTTTTTTTAATTCGAATGCAAAGATTCGCGAAACGACGCGAACACTACTACATAGTCATTGCCCTGCAAAAACAATAAAGAAAACAACGAAGCACTTGGAGTACCGACAGAGACGCCCAGGCGGGCTTCCGTTTCGCGAGGTACTGATCAGAGAGCGACGCCCGGCTAAACGCGGTAGAGCAACCAGTCGCTTTCTGTCTTTGTTTCTGCCGCTCTAACGGCGTCGTCGGCGTCGCGATGCCGTGCGCAGCTTTCGCTGTACGATCACCCCACCCACACCACTCTGCACTTCCCTCTGCTCTTGCTCACTCGTTTGCTCTCTTTTTAACGTTTTCTCTCTCCCTCTCTCCCTCTCTCTAGCTCTCTCTAGCTCTCTCTAGCTCTCTTTGGTTTTCCATAGTTTAGCTTTACCTTCGAATGTTCTGCCGTCACGTTAATTATCGCTACTTTACGCTACATCTGTCTTCATTATATTTTTTATCTGTTGTTTGTCTGAGTTGTGGATCAGAGGGAAAGGGGATTTCAAATTGTAAATACTCTGTTGTTTCTTAATATGTGCAATATTTTAATGGAGACAGGAATTTCAAATTTTCAATTTGTACCCATGACATGCAATAGATATTTTATCGGTGCTGAATTAAATTTTTGCAACTTAAAAACGTAAGAGTTTCAAGGAGGATATCTATGTGCATTCTATACTGCCCGATGACAACATTTCTGAGAAGAAAAATATTATCGCATGTGTTTTTATATAATTTGAAATTTAACAAAGCAAACGACTATAATTAAACGTTCGAACGGCAAAATATTCAAAATGACCGTTAATAGATAAAAATTTTATTTATCTTATCTATTTCATAAAAATTGCGTACCGTAAATATGTTAAATTATTAAAATAAACACGTCTATAGAAGAAATATTAAATGTTAATAGAAACGTGAAGTATATTTACTTAATTATCTTCTCCATTAGAGATATTTATATTTCTTTAAAGTATGAAAAAAAAAAAAAATGTTCCCTCCATAAATCATAGTAGAAAACAAGCTGAATATTTTTTTTTATAAATTAATTATTACATCTCAAACATTAAAATATTAATAAGAATACATGCCAAGAAAATTGACACGTTTAACGCCACTTCATAATTACCCCGATAATTAATGTTATTATTAAAATAATCATTCCATTATTAATTAAGGATTATTTAATGTAAGCGAACGATATCATTGCATTTCACGTATACAAATGGATCAGTAGATCCGCTTTAATTTAATAATTCAAACAATAAGAAGAAGAAGAATACGTACGAATGGAGCGACTATAAAATATTGAAAAATATATCGCCAACAATATGTAAACATACAAATATTAACGAGTGCATATATGCGAAATAGAATGATTTGGGCTGAAATACTAGAGTGGCTGGTGTCATTTATATGCCGCAAGTATTATTAAACAAGTAATATTAGAAATTTGCGAAGCATTTAAATAATTGATCATTTAATGGATAAGAGTTTAAATTCTATGAGGATTATTAAATGGATATTATGACAACCGAGTGCGATACGGCAATTATAATTAATTATCTATAGTTAAGAATTATATTAAGACGAAGGCCAATTCATTGTACGAGTTTTGGGTATATCAAGTGACTTGTATGCATATATTTCACATTATTTCTAACAAATTTTCCACTCGTTACAATGATGAATGGAGCCTGTAATTAAAATTATTTTTATAAAATGTCAAATAATATTTTCAAAACAATCGGGCAGTCCGAATTTATCATGGAGGCCCGTAACTCTTTAAAATTCGATAAATTGGGTAAAGTGATGTATTAATTCATTTTCTTAAAATGACTCATCGGACGAAGCATAATGGACTCGGCACTCTTAATACCTATACACGCGTGTTATTTTTACTTGAAAAATTAATTGTTCAAATTTCATTGTGCGTTCACGTTGGAAAAGCCCGAGGAAATCTTATGATATAAATATATATATGTGGCCACAAAAAATTCGAATAATAAAATAATTAATTTCTCATTGCTTTGTTTGTGTTAACATTGAAACTCTATTTCATTAAAAACTTAATATTCATGGATTTTGTTCGATTAAATTAAATGTTCGATGTTGAGGGGCGGATGGTTCGTTACTTTATATAACATTTAATATGCGACGATATATTGTCTCGCTTCATTGAAATCTTCACATTTCTTACTTATATTTGACTGTACTTCTAGTAGCAAATATTTCCCTAACAAACGCGCTTTCAACAAATTCACGTTCCTCATCTAAATCCCGCCTCCTCAATTCCTCATCGTATTCACACAAATTATCCATCGTTCTTCCTCAGTTTTATTATAAATTTTCAGCGCCACAACCCATTACAATATGATATATATTTATACTTATTTGACCCAAATACAATTAATACATTTAATAAAAATACCCAATACATTTAATAAAAAAAAAATACTAAAAGCATTGAAGGCCAGTAAAGAGCATTTTTATTCCGAGAAGTATAAAAGATCTTGATTAAAAGTCGTGTGAATATGTTGAAATGTCCAAAAGCGCGATGACCCAAATTTCCCTTCGCGAAATTATAAATCCGCTCGCAAATCTTCAACGAGCCTTCCTAAATTACAAATAGCCTGCCATCGAGACGCACTACCGGCCATTAAATACAATCAAATAAACAACGAGGCAGCGACAAAAATCATTCTCCAATTAAAATCCATAGGAGTCCACGACGATTTGAAGCTGCCATCCCCAAAAAGCTAGAGGATGGCGATGCCAGTGATAAGGAGGTAGGCAAGTCAATGGGGTTAACTGTCGCAACTGAAAATCGCAGGAGCGACTAGAGAATCAAATTAATATAACGCGGCTGGCACTTTCGAAGCATTAGCCCAAGCATTCTTATCTCTCTCTCTTTCTGTGGATTTCTCCATCTGGTCGCACGCAGTCGATGCGTCAGTGTCCCGACAAAAGCTTCTTGCACTCCCACCCCCCAACCCACCCCCGCCGCGCCACGTTCATTCGCCTTTCATTTGGTGGCTGGCGCGCGTCCAGCAGCGCTCGCGCTCGCCGAATAAAATATAACCAACTCTCATACAGAATATTGAACGGAAAAACTTGAGTGCGGCTTTGCCTGCAGTGCTACTTTTCTTGGACTCCCGATGATGAGTTTCTCCCTTAGTTTCCACTGCATTGAGTCGCCGGCGTACGTACGGTCGGGAAATCGAGTGGCCTCGGGGCTTTTTATGGCTCTTAATTGCCCGACAGATTAGAGCTTTGAGTTGCGAATGTTGCGGAAGCCATGCGGGATAAGTGCTGTAATTGGGAAATGCCGCACTTGTGGAATAGTACGTATGTCATTGGGGCAGTTGCGGACAATTGATGATTGGTGAAATATATATGGAGTTGGACGTATCAATGCGTTTTATCAAAAAAAAAAAAAAAATAGCCATCTATTGTTCAACGGATAAATGCTGCTCGTTGGCTGATGGCGCCAATTCATTGAATTCGGCTGAGAGTTCGGATGGTAATTAAGCCGGTGGAATGAAATTCTTGAAAATTCAAACTCCCACTTTCTAATCTTGTCATTATCTCCATTTAATGCTAATACTGCTGCTGTGTTATATTCAATGAATTCGAATTAATATCGCGATTGTCTAGACGTGCATTGAAAGGGCAAAAATGCAATTAAGGAAAGCAAAGTCCAACGATATTTACAGATTTGTATGCCCGTGTAAGGCAGACCGAGTCGACATTTTCGAAATCTATCAATCAATCTCGTAGCATAAAGTTTCGTCTCCAAATTCATCCGCAATGTACAAAGATCTAATCATTGCCCAACATTGGTAATAATAATATTCCGAGTAGTCCGACTATTGATTTTTGTTTTCGGTACAACAATTTATTGCTTACTCGGATAGTTCAAGTGAAAAAATACTTTCGACAATTTTTTAAAATAACATAGAAAAATAAATTTAATACCAATTCATTGTCACGGATTTCTTAATCTATGAGCTAAAAATAAAAAGATTTTAAATGTACATTTGAAATTTTTATTTTTCAAATCATTTCCTGATAAAATACCAAACATTTTATTTACAATATTTATAGCTACTCGACAATTATTTGCCTTTTTTTTCTTCTTTTTTTTTCGTTTTTAATATATTTCATCTATTCTAAAAATAATGGTAGCACATGTAGGGAAATATTTTAAGTATATTTCTTAAAAGTTTTAAATTCACTTTTATTATAAGCTTACAATTCAAAGTTAAAATGAACTCGTAATCAATTCAAATGAGTTATTCTCAAATATTAATTACAATTTTGTTTTTTTGTTTTTTTGTTTTGTTTTAATCAATTTATCTAACGCGACTTTATATTCGAATGTTTTAATCCTATTTAATATATTTAATATATTATTGTGCGACTGCTTAAAGTCTTGCGCCGTGTCAAAGCAATTTCCTTCGCATTTTGTAGCATATGAATGCTGATTTCTATTATTGTCTTGTTCGGGGCCGTTCGTAGCCCTTTTTTCCCCAAGAGCTTCCTACCTTAAGCTCCGTACATATATTCATAATGAATGAATGTAGATGAAAGTTATAACTTGGAGACGAGACTTGAAGAAAATTAAAAAGTTTAACGTATGATGGAGCAATCGTGAGGAATAAAAGTGAATTGGTGGGAAAATTTTTGTAATTTTTGTGAAATTAATTAACGGATATTAAAATGAATTTCAACTAAATTATGAAATATTGAAATGCCGAATTAATAAAGGTTTCGTCGTTTATAATTGTTATATTCACTTGATTGGAACTAATTTTATTTGTATTCTATACGTACAAAAGGTGCGTATAATAATATATTCATCTTTGATAATAAATAAAATATTGCAAATATTTTAATGAAAATAAAGCTTCGTTTCAACAACAACAAAAAATAATAATAATAATAAAAGTTAAATCAATGTTTTAAGGTATCCCATTAGATTATTTCATTTTATAAAAAAAATAATCAGATATTACTTTTTGATGTCAAACAAAGATAAATGACAAATTTTTTAAACAATTGAAATTTTAATAATTTATCGACAGCAATATTCAATAAGAACTTATTTATAATATTTTCCTTTATCTGTATTTTCAATCAAATACATAAAACTTATTTTAAATATTTTTTTAAAACCTCATATCACGCATAACTCAATTGCGTGAATTTCAAAACCTTGATAATAAAAAATATATAAATATTTTTTAACTTTAAAATTTGCAATACTCGTAATTTTTGCAATAAATAAATAGTAAAATTAATTTGCAATAAAAAACAATAAAATAAAGAAGATGTTTGTAAGAAAAATCATATATTATCTGTAAATATACACAAAGAGTCAATACTAATTTTTCATACCTATTAATTCTATAAATATTTTGGCAATTTATTAACAATGATCGTCCTCAATATTAGTTCAGTATATTAATAATATGTTATTCTGATAAGAACACATTCAATTTGTGGTTTTTCATTCAATTATTTAACGAAATATTGTACCACGATGTTTTAACTTTTGATTGTGTAAAAATTTTCACTTTATATTTTAGTAAACACAAAAATTTTATAATAAGTTCATATTATTTAAGAGTTTTTACATTAATGATTTATGGTATTTTAAGCAGCTAATTTCGTACTAAAATACAAGCGCTTGTGTAATACTTCGTATCTATAATTAATATAAAAATAATAAAAATAACCACTTTAAAATATATAAATAATAATACAATTGTATTTGTAATTGTATGAATACAAGATATATATAACCAAATTTATTGTTAAATATCGTTAAAAATACAACTAAATTTACACAAAAAACATTTAGTACATTGAGTACAAGTAAACTTTTACATCTAAAATTTAATTAATAAGTCTTTTTTATTTTCAGAGTATGATCGCAACATCACATATTTATATAATTTGCTCCCTCGATTCAAATAATAATAGATCCTTAATCAATAGGTCCTATCTTAATTGATTTTTATTACACTTTCAATTGACTTCAATCTCTTCAAGTTGTCAGTTTCTTTAGTTCAGAAGACAATCACTATTATTTGCTAGAAAAATCACTTTTTTTAAAATAAATTCTCAATTTACTCCTCCAATTTCTAGAAATAATAAAAAAACAACCCAAAGGATTCTTCACTTGTAATTTAATTTATAATGTGTATAGATATAGATAAAAAAAAGTGCATGATCAATAATATTTTTCCAAATATAAAATCTTATCTTTTCTGTTCATCTCAATCCTTTTTATATATATATATACATATATATATATATATATATATATATATCTTTATATATATATGTATATATATATAAATGTTCCGAAATGACTGTTTACTGAAATAGCTTACACTGATTTAAGGAATTTAGTCATTTAAAATATTTTCGATCATTAGAAGACGAACGCAATATGACATAATGCGACACAAAATAAAAAGTTCTTGTAATAAATGCTTGTTTAATTTCTTCGATAACTTCAGTCTCTTGCGCCTTTACAAGAGAAACACGATGTCGCAAGTGAGTATATAGTTCATAAAAAAACTACCAATCTAAACTTTCTTTCCTTCGTCATCTCCAGAGATTGTTAAGCCGTTCACTTCTTTATACATAAAAAGGTAAAAAGAATTTCAATTATATATATATATATAAAACGTGTTTAGAAACACGTTTTCTGGGATAATAATTATTTTATTTTTATTACATCTTCAAATAATTTGCTTTTTCTTTGGTATAAATGGCAAATGATCTAGACCAATCAAGCACCTTTCACAACACTTCATATCCGAATTATTTGCTTACAATCTAAAATGTTCTTAATTCTCCGTAAATTCATTGCTTTGCTTTTTATCATAAAAAGTTTTATTCGCATAATTTTTATTATTGGCTTGACGTGGTCCCGAAAGACGAATGTGAGGGAGAAAAAGTGCTTTACCTATACGAGAAAAATAACGAAAACAAATAAATGTAGATTTATTTTCAAGAAATCTAATATGCACCTACAAGTAAAATAATTGAGCGTTTGACACTTTTTAATAAGTATCTTTTAATATTGATTTTATATTGCTTTCTCAATAATCAAATTAACTATATTATCTATAGTCACGTGGTCCTGTAAATTCGTCATTTTTATTTTAACTTCCAACTAACTTTTATTACTCTTGTTAAAATGAAATTCCCCATCGTCATATACTCCATTATAATTTTTCAATGTCTTCAGCTGCAATCGTAATTTACTTGAGTTCTTTTTCTCTTATCTTCGCTAATATAAATCTACGATTAATACTGTTTCTCAAATTTTAAGACCACAATTCTTACTCGTACAGTAAATTCTTTTATCAATATATCGAGTACCCAGAAAGCTAAGGCTCTTCTTCACTTTATCGACAAATGAACATTTGATCTTCCATATCAACAAAATTCGATGAATTTTGCTTACAAAAGAAATGACCAAAAATTGTTACTCAAACGATAGCTGAAAAGGCTCGAGAATTCTTTAAGTAAATGAGAAAGTATATCTAAAACATCTTATTCCTCTAATGGAAATACTCTCAATAATGCATCTCTTAAAGCATTGGATCAATTGCATTGAAATTCAACGAATTGAGATCAATTTACCATTGGCACGACTGACTTATAGTATTTTATATTGTAATTTATAATTTAGATGCGAATACAAAGTAGTTCGGAGAATTATCAAATAAATAACATAGACGGAAGCTCCGAATTTAAACAGCCGACTGAAATTTAAGAGAATGAAATACATATTATCGATAAAGTATAACATGGCGAGCAATACAATTTATATTCCGTAATCCGAGCAAATATTTCAAGCACATTGTGAATCGCTTAACTAAGTGAGCTCACTTACAAACTGAAATCTCAGTTGTATATTTGCATTATATTTCTCTTTATTTATTAAGAATTATAGGTAAATTGTGGGAGGCCACTTGTTGTCTTTCGCTTAAATGTAAATGCATTTCTTATATCTACGTCCATCAACACTTGCACTTCATCAGCCAGTCCTTCCCCATATTTATGATTATGGCTCTTCGGATATCGATATGCTCGTGAGAATAAACAAAATAAAGACGAGAAGCAAAACTTTGAGAGCATTAAGAAGTATAAAATGTTTAAGTATCTGTGAGAAAACACATTTTAAAATGTATGAAATAGTAGGTCACCTGTAATGTAACACAATTAGATCAGCAAGATATTCGAGAGAAAAAAAAGTGTTTTTAACTTATAATTGCGTATCACTGTGTCTTTTCCTATAAAATTTCTTATAAATTTTATTATTCAATCAAGTGAATTCAAACATCAAATGACTAATAATTCTATTTAATTCGAAAATAATTTTACCGCATCATTTATGTATAATTTCATAAATATTTTTGCTTATCGATTAAAAGCCGCCTTAATTTTATAATCAATAAATTTACATCGCCATTTTACATTATTTTCCAATGTATAATTATCGTTCTTAAGCCGCTAATATTTTTCTCTCCCTAGAACTTCACTACTAGAATTTTACTTTCACGTTTTCTCATTCAGTGGCAATATTTCTAGCTTTTTCTTTTATTCCAATAGAATATTTGTTTAACAACAACGACTCGCACCAACGAAATTTAACGTTGAAATATTAATGAAGTATTTTGACTTGGTAAAACTTTTATAATGAAAGATTTATATAAAAAGAATTGTTATTGTTAAGCAGATCATCGTACAATAATCATTAATACAATAAAAAGCAAATTTTATCACTAAATTCTAATTTATTATGTGAATTATAATTTAAACTGAATAAATAGTGTTATGTTTACGATACTTCGTAAACTATACTTTTATTCTTCACTAACATAATTTTATGTCTTATTCTCCGTTAAGTACAACTTTATAAAGTGTACTTAATACAAAATGCTATTAAACTACATACAACTGACAATCATGACATACCTATTTATGTAAATTATATTGCACTTGAATTAGGTTGAATAATTGTATCCAAGCCTGCAAGCTTTTATTAGAAAATTAACTCAACAAATTATCTGGCCTATACCTACACTTGTAGCTTATTAAAAATTAAGAAAATAAAAGCGTTCGTCAAATCAATAATTACAGAAGATGAAAGTAGTGAGTTGATTCTTGTTTTATGTCAATAGTTATTAAGCCTCTTTTTTTAAAACTTCTTCCTTAAACAATACTTCTTCCTTAGCAATTATATTATTACTTATTTGTCTACATATAAAGCATAAATATATATATATATGTCCATTCATAAAATATGCCCACTTTAAATCATATTTTATACATATTCTTTAAGAAAAAAAAAGCTTAAAATAAATGCTGACTCATCTGTAGAAGTTTTTCGAAAAATCATTGCAAATTTTATGTCTATTTTACATTTATAATTACAAAATAATTAAATTTTACGCTCATATTTAGTTTTTCAATTATTTTCAATCTACAAAATATTCGTAGTACATCTAATAAATCTAGAATACTTTAACTCAACTAAACGTCCTCCTCGATCATTTTGCTTCTATCCTATAAAATCTTATACCCTCTGACACTAAATGCAATTAAAATTAATATACAAAAATAATAATGGATAAAGCGAATGAAAATCTATTATTTACTTTCTACATTAAAGATTTATCACAATAATGCTTCACACTTGTGACGATAGCATTTGCTCTTTACTGACTAGACCTCACATGCGCAGAAGATTATGTACGAGCGATCACTGCTCGTGTATCATTCAACAACTGCTGCTCCCGATCCCCCAATAAATGCTCCGCAAAAGTTTATTATCAAAGGAAACAGCTTTAATAGTTTCCTTATGGCCAGACTTTATAAGCTGATATTCAAATGATTTTTAGATTTTCGAGCTTTACTCTAACTGCTATTTCTATCACTGGCCTTCCTCCAAAATCCAGCTCCGACATGCCTTGGAAACCTTGGCATAAAATATCCGACAATCGGAAATTCTCCCTCTAATCTCTCGAATTAAATCCTTGAGATCCTTCAATTTAATCTGCATCAAGTGATGTTGCAAGTCATCCTCAGTATCTTCACAATATGGTAAATATTGATTTAAGCTTCATCATTTGCTAATGATCACACAGAGTTTATGCTTATGCTTATGTGAAATATGTAGACAAGTATATAGACAAATATCATACCAGCCGTCGGTCATTAATTCTTACTCGTATGTTTCATATGCTAATGTTGACTTTATGAGCTGACTAAGTTGCCAACGTAGGCCTCGCTATCGCTGCGTCGCAAGTCCCTCTTCTACTCTGAACTCTGAATAATTGTGTCGTTGGTGCAAATATCATTCAAGGCGAGCAAGGAATTGCTCAAAGACTGTATTTTCAAAATGAAAAATACTTCTCTACGGCACTTTGGCCTCGGATCAAGGCAGACAACACATTTCACGCACAAGCCTTTATCGATTGAATTGGCGCTCCACGTGCTTTTGTTTGTTGTTACCCGCATTATATACAACAATGTTCTCATTTATCATCAAATTATGCTCTCATGTAAAATGTTATTTATTATTGTAGCTTTCGTAAATGAAGAAGCACAAGTTTTCTTAATCAAAGCAGCATTTGATTTATTAGAGTTTTATTCCTGATACTTTGCGCCAAATATACTTTCGGAAAATATACGTAATGTAAGGTAATGGATAAAAAGAGGGAGAATCAACGTGGTTGTTTAAAATGACGGTTGAATATTTTTATTTAAATTTACAATAAATAATAGGGTGCGTTAAAGGGTTAAAAAGAGAAGATGTTATTTATTTATCACTTAAAATATATATTCCCTATACTTGATAAACAATTCATTATCCAAGATATGAAGAATAAATTTATCATTATCGTGAAAATTATGATGAACCTCCTAAGAGATGATACACAAGAAGTTCTATGAAAATAATAAAAACATTATTTCGCGTCAGGAAACAATGGACTTGGATAATAATGTGAATCAAAATCAAAGGAAAGTAAAGGTCAGTTGGGAGGCTAAAAATGCGTTATAATTACATTAATTGGCGTCAACTATTTTTGGCACAATTATGTGCATATAAAAATAGTAAAAATACACTTTAATTAACTAATAAAAATTTGTGATGTTTGTATAACATAGGAAAGCTCCGCACATGGAAAAGGCGATTATCGTGGCTTTACAATCGTGTATCATGTAATATACTCATAAAAGCGTTTTTTTTTTTTTATTCCAGCTAAATTTAGATCACTCCCTTATATTTATCTTTATCGATAAAATTGTAGATCGCTTATTTTATTTTCTAACCACTCCATCTATTTAATATCTAAAAATAAAATAATTTCCCTCCTCCCATCGATATTTCAAATAATCATTATCGAGGAGCAAAAGAATACAAAAAAAAAAAAAAAAACAGTACATCAACTCAAAATTATATGATAAAAATCTAATGGAATAAAGTTGGTGAAATTGAAAGTATAAATTTAAGAAAATAATGAGAAGTGTATACAAATTATTTCTCTCGTAATATGAAAATATAACGTGGAATAATGAAATACATGATAAACCGAATTGTAAACCAAGAATACAATTTAAGAAATATAATTTAATATTACAACAGCATTATATTCAGTTCGTAAATTAAAACATAAAATTTTGCCATTATCTTTCTTTGTTTATTTATTAATCTCCTCTTGGCCTTATTAATATTACCATTCTTTGTTTTATATTTCTGCGCTCGTTTAATATAAATTCATAATACGAGCGTAAAAGTAAGAAAGCCATCCTATACATTTCAGTATTTCGGTATTGTAATGACGTCGTATTGTATTTTTTGTTCACTTTTGATAAACTTAAACATCCTTGAGCAATAGTAATTTCATATTTTATGGCAATTCTGAAATTTAATAATTGCATAGACTATTTCAAGCCAGAATATTTGCCTAATATTAATGTCACTATAATTAATATTTTAGAGCTTATTGGTCATTAACAGAATATTTAGTTTAACATTTCATTAAATGTCTTTTCGTTTTAATTTGAAAGCAGTACACAGAACTGAAATTAAAAATTTTTCAATATTTTGCAGAAGCACTTTTAATGCTCTCAATACTTATTATTTATTTAATATATCTGATGTTTTAAAAGGAAAGAAATTAATGTCTGAATTACTAAAAAGATGATTCATTCATTCCGTTTTAAAAACAAACATTGTTGAGTACTTAAATTTACTTACAATTTTTTAATATTTACTAATATTATGCGGTATATACTACACAATACACACTTGACAATGAATTTTATCTAATTTATTATATTTATTGTAATTTTATTTATTATTTCATGTATATATACATATAAATATAATGAGATCGATTTAAATGTAAAATTAATTTAAATGAAAATTTTTGCAAGTTTTCATTCTTTGTGAAACATGTTTTCTTAGAAATTCTTTGAAATTATCATATATCTACTACTTGATCAAGGATTGATTCTTATTAATCATTTCGTTTACTTTACTGAATGCATAATGTAATAAATGTTAAAATTATGCAAAAATAATTGTAAAAGACTTAAGCAAATTCACTAATTAATTCAACTTTCTATAGTAAAGCAACGTAACTGTTGAATTTAAATTAACATCATTCAATGTACTAAATATGTACAACTTTTAATAAATAAATCTTCATTACATATAAAGTTATGTGCATTTAAAATTGTATAGGCAACACATACAAAGGATAAATAAATCGGAAAAACCAATGCATTCTCTCTTTGTCTATACATTTTTTAAAACCCTTGCTCCCCTAAAGCCATTAATCTGATTAAGATCTCAATTTCTTTAAATTTGTACTTGTTACGTGAATTACTTATTATTCGGGATATTTTATTTATATATTTTTTTTTAATTTATAAAATGTATTAAGAATTATAATATACTTTATAACTTTATTTCTCGTTATTTTATTTTATAATTGCTATAAATTCATTACATTATATAAAATTAATTGACTATATTATTTTATATGATAAACTACATTATACTTCGTAATGTTTTACATTACCTGATAATGTATAACGAAAAAATAATTTGAAGATTGAGTAATCATTAATTCTCAATTCGAATCTCTATATTAGTAATAATTTAACTGTTTTTCTTATTACATCCTTGAGTGAAATTATTTATTATTTCATCTATATTGATATCATAATTCTTATAAAATCGTTATGATTCTTGTGGTACTTTCTTTATGTCACTTTCACCCATTATATTAATCGCTCAATCTCCTTTCATTATACACGTCAAATCATTAGCAATTCTTCATTTCTTAATTTATAAATCATGTACGAGTTGTTTAATAAGACTACCACTGGAATATCGCTGAAGCATTGGAATATTTCTAGTATCCATAAGAGAATGTAGTAGTATAGAAAGCATTATTTTGATAATATTCAGAATATTCTTTTTTTTTATATTGTGATTTTTTATTGTACAGTGAAAAGACCGTAGTACCCAAGGCACAACTGGGCCAGGACAAAGTTTACCTCAACTCAATACATACGCAAACTCCCATGCTGACAAGCGCAAATACATAAATTCACATAATCTCTCTCTCTCTCTCTGTTTTCATTTTTTTTTATGTCATAAAATGAGCTATCAATTTAGTTTCTGATTCAGTCATCTGACTGATACATTTTTGTATTTTACACGATACATTATTTTTATAAATACTATATTTGTTATTATATGTTAACTGTATATATATAGTATATATATATAGTATGCATCATAATTTTATTTTCATAACATTATTTTCCCTTAACTTTCAACGAACGAATGAAATAACATTTGCTATTAATAGGATCTCATGTCGAGTAAGCCCACATGAAAAATCCTCGTGAAATACACTACTTTCCATGATAATTTCCTCGGTTTCCTGATCTGCAATGCCACTCTATAGGAGGAAGAATATAAGCTCGATTCTCAATATCAGAAATCTTTATTTTCGAAATCTGACAGAATTCAGTATAAGCTTGCTTAATATGTTTGTTTTATTGCGGGATTGTCCAGAGTCCCTTTCGTACGGGATTAGTGGGTAAGCTTCAAATCAAGACCCAACCCCAAGATATTTTGTAATTACCTTCGGCTGCACAATTTCTCTATTTATCTTTATTTAAGGGAAAAAGCTGCAGCAGTGGCACTCTCAACGAATCGGGAACTTGTTTTATACTTATTGATTCGTTAAAATCGAAAAACTACGTACAAATTCTTAGGCAACAATTAAGTTTAACGTAGTTTAATATCGAAAAAAATGTAAATACACTAATTTTAAAAACATTGGATATTTATCAAGTGGTTGCGAAGATATAAAAAATATAAGGAAAGTGTTAGATATCAATATACGATCTCTATATCTTAAATCACTTCAATCAGAACAAATAATATAGTTCTTACTTATTTATTTACCTATTAATTGGCATTATGAAATTATATAGTTTCAACAGTTGGCCGCCAAACAAATTTGAAGATAAAGTTAAAAGAAATTAAGATAAAGTTGAAGATAAAGTTTTAAAAAAATTTAAGATAAAGATAAAATTGCTAATATTTTATTCATAAAGCGTTTGATTTAAAAACGAAAATCCATAAAATGTGTATCAATGCATTTGAACATTTGATATAAATATTTTTTAATTTTCCAATCAGAAGTAAACGATAGAGAAGAAGGAAGAAGAAGAGAGACGAAGGGATCAGAAGATAATAGTTTTTAATGTATTGGCCATGTTCCATTAAATTATCTCCAAATTGCTAATATTTTATTAATAAATTTAAACAAGCATAAAAACATTATATAATTAGTGGAATTTTATTTAAAAAATTGCAGAAATAAGTAGCATAATATTTATTATTTGCCGGTTCGAAGAATCAAATTCTCAAAAGAAATGTAATGGAAAAATTCTTACTTTTTGCTTGACTTGGCCTAAAAAATAAATATTTTTTAAAAACTCTTATCCCGTCCATATATTATGCAAAAAATTAGAGCTTACGCATTAGTATAGTAAATTATAGTAAATTTCAATTATAAAACGAAAAAAAACCCCGTACTCTTGTATATATATATAATCTTGTATATATATATAAAACAAAAACAAAAAACAAAAAAACAACAATGGATAAAGCACGTTAACAATTGTTTTCCAACTAATGAAGAAATATTGCACCAGATGTAGGTAGTTGAGAATAAAGAGCTGGAAAACTCGATCAATAATAGGCGCCCAGTCGCTAAAGTAGAAAACTGCCCGAATGATCTGATATATATATATGTTAAGGTTTAATGATAAATTTAAGGTGGGAAATCGCTGTCAAGTAATATGAAATGTTCTGTGGTTGGGTTCAGTCATACGTAAACCGTTAAACATACGTATATATGGATATATATATTTTCTCGCATGTACTCAATTAGTAACGAAAAGGCAAAGTATTTACTAGTGGAAAAGTGTAAATCAGCTGCATGTTTTATACGTATAGATTTTTAAAGGAATAACTTAATGAAAAGACTGGGCCGACGATTGCTTCGCTTCTATTGTGGCCGAGTTCTTAATTAATAAATAAGACGTAACATGGAAACCACAAAAGGTCTAGAACAATACGAAGAATGGAGAAAAAGAGTAAGCCATTCAAATGTTCCACTTTTTCTCACTCAATCCTTACAAAAATATGAATATTCATCTTATCATTGGTATTGCGAGCCTCGTATTTGAATTTCATATTTTTTTTTTTTTTTTTTTTGGTTAAATATTTATAACTCCAACTATCAACAAACGAGATAAATAATGATTGGAATTTACGTAACGAAAGTATAAGCAATATTAACAAATTCGCTTGTTTTGCCATAATTTCATTTGTAATGGGAAATTATTGTGGTATATTATAGTCGAGGATTTATTAAATAGTTATATGTCTTGTAGTGCGGCTTGTAATGTAATTAAATTTAATTCACATTTAAGGCATTTCTTGGGCCATTGCCACCAAATTTTTTAAGAATAGAAGAGACGGTAACTGAAAATCAACAAGAGGAAGCCGATCGCCAAGCTGCTATGGTCTTACAACAAATGCAAAATCAAACGATGTGTACGATGGGGCGACTTACCATAACAGTTGTACAAGTAATACCAAGATATTATTTCGTTAAAGCATTAATTGATAAATTGAGTAAATGTAACGTTATTATAGGATAACTTTTCCAACTTTTTAGTAGCGCAAAGTCTTATTTAAACAATTGTTTCCTCGCATTCGCCCTTATGTTCTTAATTTTAATGAGAAATCAGTATGATAAAATAATTTGAAGAAACAATTTTATTGCCAAAACATTTATCATTAACCAATTATAATTTTATTTAGGCAAGACTTGTAAAAAACTATGGATTCACAGGAATGGATCCTTATGTTAGACTACGAGTTGGACATACAATATATGAAACACACACCGATAGAAAAGGCGGAAAAAATCCACATTGGAACAAAGTCATTCAAGTGTAAGAAAATATAAACTTCTAATCCTAATTCTTTTCTTGATTGTCTGTTCTGTTCATTTGGTTGAGTGATAAATTTCACGAAAGTCAGTTTTTCTTTTCTTTCTTTCTTTTTTTTTTTTTAATAAATCTTTACGATAAAAATGTTTTGTTGTTCATGTCAGAAATAAATAGACTTTGAATTAATCTTAAAAATAAAGAAAAGTAATTCAAAACGCTTTGTTGAAGATGTAAAATTTTTAGAAAGATGAATTAAAATGAATTAAAAAATGATATGAAGGTTACTCTTACTCATTTGACCAATGTTGAAATTTAGCTTCCTTCCGCCTGGAGTTAATAAGATATATGTAGAAATATATGATGAATGTTCTTTTACAATGGATGAATTAATTGCATGGGGCCACATAGATATTCCATCTCAGGTCGTTGAGAAAGGAACAACTTACGAAGACTGGTACTTACTTAGTGGTAAACAGGGAGACAATCAAGAGGGTTCTATTAATTTAGTATTAAGTTATCAGGTATATAAACATACTTTCTAATAAATGGCTATTATAATCGTCTAAGGAAAATTTGTTCAAATAAATTGGAATTATATTTGGTACTTAAAAATATAATTTTGATAATAAATGAAATCCATACGATACGTACAGAATAATAATAATAACAAAACCCTAACGGAATAAAGATATATCCATTGTATATAAGCAACGTGTAAAGATAAATGTATGAACGCTTGTAAGAATTTCTTATGGCAAGCTTGTTAGCTGTTGAATTTGTTAAACGAAGAATTTATTAAATGCACCACTTGTAATTATGAAAATTAATGGAAATACAATTGGCTCATTTTCAATAAATTTCTTACTGTTCATTGACATTTATTGTTTTCCAATACATTGATAAAGTCAAAGTTTATCTCGTAAATTAAATTAATCTCTATTATCTTATTAAATACTTGTATTACAGTATGCTTATTAAAAATTAATGTAGTAAATGTTTTCTAAACTTTTATAATTCTTATTTCAATTAGGCAAGGTGTCCAAAGACATTTGTGGAAATGTCTCCACCTGTTATGATGATTCCTTCTACAAACGTAACCAAAAGTACAACTCCATTTGCACCTGTGAATGTTTACACAGAACCTCCGGCCAATGCCGCTTCAAATGTTCCTGCAAGTTCACTAGCAAATGCAGAAATAGAATTAAAACAAGTATGCTTTCTTCAATTCTGTATATTAGTCATGATATATGGAACGTGTGAGAATATTTATGTGCCGGATAAAATATCCATTGTGTAATTCTACATGCTTTATAGTGTCGAAAACTGGGATTTAATTGCATTATTGTATTTTATTTTAACATAGATTAATAGAAACATGAAACGATAAAATCTTACTTCATTAATTTAATGTAATATAAGCAGTGTATATATATATATATATTTATATATTCCTTTAGCAATGAGCTAACTATTGAGTTTTCAATGCTATTTCGTTGTAAATAAGAAACACATTGATAATTGAAATATTAAATTTTTGTTGTAATACAGTAGAGTAGTACATTAGGTAGTCAATATTTATATAAAAACATATGC
Organism: Ceratosolen corneri; assembly: GCA_030522565.1. Lineage (NCBI taxonomy): Eukaryota > Metazoa > Arthropoda > Insecta > Hymenoptera > Agaonidae > Ceratosolen > Ceratosolen corneri. Next base: position 103,088 of record JAPYYT010000025.1, on the reverse strand, counting down.
TTTCTTCTTCTTTCACAGATTTCAGAAATGTTTCCAAATATTGATAAGGAAGTGATAAAGTCAGTTTATGAGGCAAACAGTGGCAAGAAGGACATTGCAATAAACTCGCTTCTTCAAATGGTGGAATAGATCTGCTTTTATAAATATAATTATATTCTTTATAAATACAACCGAAATTCTCCTTGCTTAGCAAATAATCGCTAGTGCTGTATTTGTAATTTTTGTTGTAAGAATATTATTTGTAAACAAAGTAATATATTTACGTATTATTATGATATACAAATTATTTAATTCATCCTAATCTATCGTAAAAAAACAATGTTCGATGTTTTAGCATTTTATTTCATTTAAATAATGTTTTATTATTAGAATTGAAAATTTTATGATAAGACAATGAGATAATAGAATTCAATTAAATAAAAGATGTTTGTATTAGACATTTTTGTAAAGAAAGAAAAAAAAATTAGATGGTAAATATATTTTAATAACAATTTATTTGTTTTATATATAAAAAGAATTCATACTATAACTTCGTAACTTAAAACTATGTTTTTTTTCAACGTATTATTACCAAAATCACCAAAAATTTTATTAATATTACCTTGGTTTAAAATATATTTTCTAGAAATATATTTGTTTATAATCTAATTTCAACTGGCCGCATGTAAAAATATGTTATGAATATGCATTACATTGACCACATATAAAAATAGGTAGACTGCCAATGTGGTAAAAATTTGGCTATTGGCTCGGTAATGAATTTTGTTAGAGGTACTCTTTTGGATGTCATGTCGAGCATTGAGAATATTTTGACACGACTGCAATTATCATAAAATGGTGATCGTAACAAGTACAATAATAACCCTATCCTACGGCGAATAAGCTCTTTTCGCTCGTTCCTAGTGAGCACTGTTTCCTTAGCGAAGATCTGTAAACTGTATAACAGAGCGATGGAAAATTATATCGGAAATATAAATAAAATAATTCTACAATAGTTGTCGACATTGTTAAAAGATTACCTTGCTAAATCAATCAGAAACGATAAAAACCATGGTTTCCAATTTCGCGATCCACTAACGGATAAACAGCAGAGATGCAACAGTGGCTTTATTACATACATAGTCTAGAATAAAAATAATATGCGTATATAATATGTATATATATATATATATATATACATGTATTTGTAGAATAATTTAAGATGTTTGTTAAATTATAATAAATTGAAACACAAACTTCGGCTAGAAGTAGGGATTTTTTTAGTGAATCGACAAGAGTGGCATTTCCAAGCTCTTCTGTTTCTATGGAAGATGAGGATGCAAGTGGCGTCCATGTTCTTGTTTGTATCGAACTACTTCTGACTGTTCTTACAACCTTTCCAGAACGTTTGAGAGAAAAAGCTTCGTTAGGAAGTTTATATTCATTGCAGTTCTCATTGAGTTCTTCGCGATTTAAGGGTGGAATAGCAGGAGTCTGAGTAATGCGCTCTTTATAGCGATATATCAGGATTAATCGCATTACAACTCTGAATTGAGAATATATTTTTGTCTTTAACAATTTAAATAAAACATAAAAAAAAAAAAAAAATAAATGAGATTTGATAACATATGCTGCATTAATTTTAAAATTAAAACACACGAATTGATACGAATAGTTTGATATAATCACATAAACATCTTTGAAAAGCGTAGAAAAGCACATTTACAAAATATTACCAAATTATAAAATGAATTGTAAACGAAAGATAAATTGTAATTAGTAAATTTTCTAAAGACATACTATTATTCAGCAATCGCGAAAGCCATTGAACATATTTCAATAAAACAAATTGCGCATTGCATACAGATGCATAATTCCAATTAAATCTGAGAATTGTAATTATACATAAGAGTATGAAAATATTTTTAATCTTAAAAACAAATACACTAACTTTAGTAACTGAATTAAAGAAATAATAAACCAACGTCCAGTTTCGCCCCACACTCTTCTAGCTGATATTTCAAGCAACGCTTCTGTATAATCGATTATAGTTAACCATATTTTTAATTTTGAATATAGCGATGGTAAATTTGATTCTGGAAATCTACTGGCTTTAATGATTTGGTCATTGAAAAGAATGATTAAGTTTGGCAGCGAATAAATGAACTCCGGAGCCAATGTAAAATGATTGAATCGCTCTAAAAACAAATAAGTAATAAATATGACGCATGTGTTAAGTAAACATTTTAAATGCAATTTAAATTTAACTTTACCTGCGGTGAAAAATGACAAATACTTTAACGTACTCTCAATGTCAGATATCAAATTCGGATTATTTGTTATCCATTTCTTATAAACTTTAAACCACTCGGATAAAATTATTTTTACATTCATAGGGTTAACCATTATCACAACTAATTCAATTTAGCTACCTTATTCTTACTTCCAACAGATAGATTCTAGCAATTCTAATGGATATCGGCATTAATTGAACCTTAGTTTGGTACTATTATCATCTCGTGTGTGGTGGACAGAGTTTCAAATATTTGTTTAGTCATTCTATTAACATTTAACTACACTTTACCTACCTATGCATTAAATACACATTAATTTTAAAATATACACCATACGCATTCTACCATCGCTCATGTAGGTGAGGTTAGAGTTCAATTATTATCGCTGCCATAAATGTAAGCAGTGACAGATAATTGACAAGAAGCATGTATTTTCCAAATTCGCAAATCCTATGAAGTCGGCAACGCTAATATTTCTCCACGCGGTTTAATTTAAAATCTTAACGCAGAGACCATCGAGCTGAACTCGATTAAGTAAATTAGTCGTTCCAATATCGATGGCTAAAACAGTATTTGAAAACGTAATGCAATTTAACGTGACATACGCATTCTTAAACGATGATGTTATACAACAATGAGATACATTGCAGTTTCAACTGTTAGTCAAGCATTTCCATTTCGTTCTTACTAAATACCACCAAATAAACACTTTTTGACAACCATTGCAACGGAATGACGGAGACAACAGTTTATACTATGCCTCACTATATACATTTATTTTTTAATACTCTTGTACTCTTGTAGATATTAATTTTCTAGATGCAGAATAACTAAGCATGGCGATTTAATTACTGATTTTAATTGCCGGAAGAAATACGTACTCGCGCGCACATAAATAACAAAAAGGCCATCTTATACAAATAATCGTAAAGTATCGATTAATAAACTAATATCTGCCGGTAATGTTAATTTGGAAACTTTTTAATTTTTAGTGAAAGTACTTGTCGCTTAAATTTCTTTCTTTATTAAAAGTACTTGTGTAAATAATTATAATGCTTGTCTAAATTACTGTTCAATACTATTGTTGTAACTCATTCGTTATTTTGTAATTATTTTGCACTTGTTGCTCACATATCATATATGACTATTCCGAATTAACGCTAAAGTTTTTTATTTTTACTATGAATATTAAAAAAGATCCAAGTTTAATTAAATACATTTAAAGACAATTGAATTATTAAATCTCAAGCAAGCAAACAAACAAATAAATAAAATTAGTCTTCAAATTATATCAAAATATATCAATATAGAAAATACATAAAGTTGAAACTAAATTTTTTCATCATATTTATAATGATCATTTACCAGGGTTGTTAGCATGGCTAAGGGGGTTGCCATAGTATCTTCTACGAGAGTAAAATAAAATCTTTATTCAATTATGCCATCGTGATCTAACTAATTTATTCGTTACTCTGTCAATAATCTATTCAAATGTTATATAGCGAGCAATTATAATTATAAATTGACAATTTTCAAAATATTACTGAATTTCAATTTCAATTTATGAATTAAACATCACGGAAACGTTTAATATAATTATACAATGCGTACTAAAAAATAAAATATAAATTTTGTCCGTGTATTTCTAAGTTGCCTGCTTATAAACTCGATGTATTAGCTATTTTAATATGTCATACAAATTAAATATTTCTAATCTATTTTTTATCATTATAAAATACTACAATTTAAAGTAATAAATAAATTTATTATATCATCGTCAAAGAGCCAACAACATTTATCTGATTAAATACGCACGTTTTTCAACTTCGTGTAAAAATTCATTTTAAATGATTTTCCAACACTGCAATCTCAAATGAATAAGATTGAAATGATATTTATACAATATTTGTACACTACATCGATTTCGTTTGTAAATAAGAATTAGAATTTTAACAGAATTTAAAACTTTAAATAACATTGCTCATATTAATTTCCATTATTTTATTTCGTTAATTAAAATATATGTATTAGTATGGTGAAAAAAACTTTATAAATTAAACATAAATATATATCGAATATTCTATTAATGCATGCATTTACAAAAATCGATTACTCAATTATATTTATACACTAAAAAATTGGATTAAAATTATTCTTAAGTAGTTAATATTTATAGAAATGAGTAAAATAAAATTAAAATTTCAATAGTAAAACGTAGGAAAATAAAAGAACTTTTTAAATGTGCAATGATTTTAAATCCTTAAAAAAGTATAATAGAAAAATAAAAAAATTTGATTCTATATTACTGCATTAAAATTTAAGTATACCAATCGTAAAAAACTTGCGTGACTTCAATAAATGAGTCTATAATTTCGTTTATTTTTAAATATTTTTATCGTATTAAATGTTTAGAAATGTATAAAAACATATATATATATGAAATGAAGATTCTTATTAAAAAAAGCCATTGTAGCGAATGATTATATCTATGATGTTTTTAGTTTGATATATATATGGCAAATTATGAATTAATTAAAAACATAACAATTAATAATTTCAGTTTAAAAATCAGTTTATATTTCAACATAATAAATGATTTACAAACTAACTGAATAAGCTAACAAAAAATTTCATGCACATATATATATATATATATAAATATATTTATGTGTGTGTGTCTATATGACAATTTTATAAAAAAGAACAATGATATTATTCAACTTGGATTTTTACCTGATGCGTATTACACAAGCTCGTCTCATGCACGAATCAGATAATTAAAATAATTAAATTAATAATTAATGATAATTAAATTTAAAATAATCAAGTCTGCGTGTTACAGCTATTTCCAATGTACTCGTGTGAGAGTGACGTTTTAAGAATCAGTAATTCATAAACGATTAAAATAAACAAGTTGTAGAATTCAACTTGTGATATTATATGATTAAATATTCAAAGATAATGGAATTTAATTAAACTGAAATTTTATGTATGCATTTTTAAATAATAATTTCATGTTTTCATAAACGATGAAATAAAAATAGGCATTTAATTATATTACATCTTATCATATTATACCTATCGTTACTTTTATTATATATATATATATATAAAATAAGTATTCTACTATCAACTAAATGTATGATTTTTAATTATAAATAAATTTGGAATCAATTTCATAAATTCCAAATTCTTTATATAAAGTTTTGTTTCATTTCTTTCTTACAATAAAAATAATATTTTAAGCTTATAAACGATCGTATACACTATTTTTTTATAACTGTGTATTAATTAAATCGATTCTGTAATATAAAACATATGAAAACGGCTTAAATGTATTAGCAAAATATATATATATATATATACCAAATCCAAAAGATTGTAATCAAATATATTAATAGACTAAATCAATTGAATTAACTTTACTCAAAGCGAACGATTTTTGTCTTTTACAGAATGTATCTTAATTAAACATTGAATATTACAATTAGAAGAAAAATGGAAATGAATTATACTTAAAAATACTAAGAATACAAAATAATATATAATAATACAATGATTTCTAAAAGACAAATATTTTAAAATAGATTATCGCATTTATTAGTGAATCGATCTTATATATATACATATATATACATATATATATATATATAAGAATAATAGCGATCATTCTGCTATACTCACTTAATGTAAACAACATGGAATGGCAATTAAATTATTTATTTATTATATTAGCATTACTAGAATTATCTATATAAAAAAATACACAACTTTAAATATATAAAATATAAAATATGATAATTAATAAATATATATATATATATTATAATTAGTTCAAAATATCTGTATAATATAATTTATTTATTTAATATTTTATACTACTATAATTCAAGTTAATCGTTATTACTAATGGAATTGGAATCTGAATCATTCTCCTCCAAAATTGGCTCGTAAACTATGTTTTCGTCGTATGGAATATTTTCTGTATTGCCTGGCAGTTTCATAGGAACAACTTTGATCCGAAAATTGTAAGGCATAAAGTCACTACAGAATCTATAAAAATCATATCTATTCTTGATAAGCTTTAGGTTTGCCATCGTCACTAACAAATCCTCAAGGAGATTACTGTAACTCGCATACTTCTTTTTTCTAACAATTGCAGTATAAATGTCCGAAAGTACTTTAACGAATTTTTCCGATTCAATTCTCGTTTTAACTCCGAATATTGGTTCCATGCAACTCCACAGATACTTATAAAGCTTATCGGTGACCCAACTCTTCGGCCTCGATAATTTTGGTTGCTTATACACCTTCCCATCCACATAATATGCTTTATTTACAGGCTTTCTTTTCTTCCTTTTCACTTGCGCCTGCTCCAAAGCTAGGGTACGCTTCACAATGATATCGGTTCTTTTACTTTTTTGCTCGGCCTCTTGATCAAGTTTCTTTTCTCGCTCTATATTCACCAAAGTCGCTTGCTTTATGAGGTCCACCCTTCTCTTCGCATCCTCCCATACTGAACTATCGCCTATGGTTCTAAACAGATCACAAATTATAATAATGAATTGCGAATCATTTTGAGGGTTTCCGCATCATGCTTAAGCTATTGATTATTTCAATTGAAATATGCATAGTGATGCATTTAACAACTGTACAGATGTAAGGCCAAGGCCTTATGATTACGTTAATTTATAATCCGAATATTTTCAAAATAAAGAAGCGATACTGATAGGAATTTTTTGAAAAGTATTTAATTAGCAACGACTGAACATATTAGATAAAACAGTTGAAATATCAAGACTTTATGAAATATCTAAAGGTTTGAAGTTTATAAGTTATGATACAAATAAAGTGATAAAACTTCTCTCGTCGTTACAAAATAACTTCATGAATCATAATTGTTAATTAATATTAACACATTAAGATAATGTGGACGAAAAAACTTCTCCAATGAAGAAAATGAAAAAACAAACATAAAACTAAATTAGAATCTTAAATATAGTGAGATGAAGTATATGTGGATATGTGTATATATATATATATATATATATATATTAAATAAACATTAAATAACGTACGCATTTTTGGAGAATTCCAATTGCGTCTTCTTTTCAATGGGACGACTATTCTCCATCGTGGCTGTTGCCCTCTTTTGAATACTTGTGCTTTTATCTTTTCTCATTGAATTCGCTGCATTTGCTGCCTTTTTCGTTAGCGAACGGGAATTATGAGGCGAAGAGTTCTCATCTGTTTCAAAGCCTCTGAATTCTGTGAGACGCGTGAAGGGTCGACCGCTTGGATTGAGAGTTGACTGTGCTGGATGTGGAGTACGCAGTAGATCATCATCAAGATCGTCTTCGGTACTTGGGGAATTTCTTGATACTACGCGATTAATTTTCAGCTGCGCAATAAAATTGGCCAATTTTTATCCCGAGTGTTCATTTAATTATTAATATAGAGTCGATTTTGACGTGAAAAGTACCGATTTGTCGACTTGAACAGTACCGATTTATAATATCAAGATGAAATCTGCTTATATTTCCAGAACAATTTTTTTAAGAATTCAATAATGATTCTATGAAGCGATTATGCGTAATTATTTCAAAAATGATGTGTAATTATTTAAACTATACATTTATGCATTTAATTCTAATCAAGAAATTTTTAATATACGAACAATAATATTATAATTAAAATTACGTATAAATAATATAGTAACATTTTCCAGCACTTTCAATTCATTTATTAGAAATGATCCAATGTATTGAGGAATAATAGAGAAAAGTCTTTATCATTTGTCAGATTACTTTTTACTTACTTTTAACAATTCTTTATTGTGAGAGTCGGTAAAATTTTTATTCCCTTCGCTGATTTTTCTCGTTCCACCTTTTGACAAATTTGATACTTTCGGAGTTCCTGCCGTTTTTGTAGCGCTCACTTCATGTCCGGATTGCTGCGACTTCTCATGTAATTGGTTACTTTGATTTGCTATCGAGCTTTTATCTCGAGATTGCCGTGAAGTTGCTCTTGTTGACTGTCTTTGCCATGATAATCGTGAGTTGTTGGAAGCATTAATATTTCGATTGTCTGTAGCATCAGATAAATCTTCTCCAATCGAACGGGATAAGATCACTTTATTACTCGAGATATGGTCTTCTACGTCTATATCCTTGATTTTAAATTTACAACCATTGAATTTCGCAGATTTTAAAATAATAAAATATGCCAAGTTTTAATTGCGTTCGATATTGTAAAATCATGTTAATGGATAAATACGTAACAACAGGTACCTTGGGTATCTCAAGTGCTTTTGGTTGCTTGAAAGATGTTGCTTTATAGTTAGTATCGGAAATCTTTGCACTTGTATTGTGCACTTGTGATTTTGTTCTCGTGAAATACTTTTGTATCGATGAACTCTCATTGCCTTTACGAATCTCTTTGCTATCATTTTTCGTTCGATCAGATGCTGCGACGGATTTATTAGGCGAAGAACCAGTGAAAATTCGACTTCCTACTCTTGATTTGTTCCTATATTTTAACGAACTTCCGGAATTATCCAAAACTTGACTCGATCTATTTTTTTTTAACGAGTTACTTTGATTTTTGGACGATTCGTTGATCTAGAATGTTAACAATTCTTATAAAATCATTTTTATTATTAGACGTTGAATTTATAAAAAAACATATTTAACAGCATATTTAATAAGATTATTTAAATAACGTGTAATTGTAAGTGTAATAAAAAATTAATATTGATCAATATGTATACCAATAAGTAAGATCTTTGAAAAATAAATAAGAAAGTTGTAACCGCCTTGTAAAATTTGCTAAAAGTAGGGATAGCAATCCTAAATATACTTCGGATTAAAAAAATGATTTATAAATATAAACAATCAATAACTTTTAATTATAAATATAAGGTAAATTTAATATGAAGTTTAACAAACACGAAATTCATTCTTTAATTTTGTTAAAAAAATTAATATATTAATAAACATATCTCATTGATGCGAATTTCATATTTATGAAAAATTATTAATTTGAGCATCAAGAGTAAATGTTCCTCGTCAAGTATCATTCTTATGTATATATATATACATATATTACCAAGGCTCACATTATGCATTTCGTATGTTGTTAAATTTTCAGTTTGTGACACTTCGTCAAAGGCATTTCCCGACACGGTCAGCTTCTTTTCCTTTAGAAGTCCTGTCGTTTTCTTGGGGCTGATTTTTTTACTTTTATTAATGACGACTTCGTCATTATAATTGAAATCACTTGTAGAGCTACTTTGAGATATATTGACTGACGACTCACTTTGGGATCTATTATGAACAGTCGTCTAAATTGAAAATTATTTATTTGTTAGATTTTTACTTTAATTTCAATAAATTATTCATAATAATAATGTTATAATAATTACAAAGTAAATGCGAATTTTCTGAATCATTAAATGCAAATCGGAATTAAATTTATAACAAAGACATTGATATCGATAAATGCAAAAGCAAAAAAATAATGGAAAATATTTGTTATTTTTGCTTTAAAAAAATTTTGATTTGATTTAAATTAATTATAAAAAAAAAAGCTAAGGTTAATATTGTATCGGCATTATAAATATTTAAACGAATCCACTGTAACTATCCACTGTAAGTTTTAATTGCTACAAATATATTTACATTATGTTGAGTCGACTTGCTATTTTCCTCTAAAGCAGCATCGAACAAATTTGTCTCGGTCTGTTTCTTAGATTCCTGTGAAAATAAAGTGGGTCGCTGTTTTCTTAAATTATCTGTGATGCTATCATTTGCTTTATTACGAGTGGTATCACTACGCTTTCTCAACGTCTCATTGAAATGCTTTTTTAAATCAAGTTTACTATTTCGCAATTTACTTTCGTCACCTCCCCTTGGCATTGTTTCATTATTAGACGTTTTAGTATTGGATTGATTTATTTTATCGCTAGACATACTACTCGAGAGCTTTCTTCTTTCTTTATTTATCGAAGCTTCTTTCTGCTGGAGACTTGTACTTTTTGCTGATTTATTTTGAGTACTAACATCTTTGTTGGATGCATTATCACTATTTAAAATATTATCAAAATTGTCACTTTTATTTTTCGAAGAGTTTCTTGTTTGAAAAATTTTTGGTCTCAATTTTTTAATAGTTTTTGATTCATCGGTGGATTCGACATCACTCTCCGTAGAACCCCGTGGATTGGTCAAAGTTGATCGAGAGTCAAATGATCTGTCTAAAGCTTTTGAAAAAGCATTGGTGTTATCAGTTTCATTTTTTTTCCTTTTAGTCGTAGTAAATTTCGATCGCTTCTTTCGAAACTCTTGATCACTTTCCGACTCGGTATTTTGGGCTTCATTTCTAATTTTCTTCTGTTTCTCTATAAACGATCATTAACTTTTATTGTTACGAGCATACAGTCATTTTAAGCACATATATTGAATTGTCAGTTTACTAGTAGCTTAAACAAGTATTGTATAACTTATTCTTATTCTCTTAAAAACAGGCAACATTGACAACATTTTTAACAAATACAATAAATAGAAATTTAAAGTAAAGCCTAGTAAAGTGACAATCAGTTAAATGACTATGATAAGTCTTTAGTCGGGTAAAATGCTTTATAAATACTTATATCTAAAATTCAAAAATATATTAAAATTATAAATCATGCTTTTATCAATACCATTGTTCAAGCGATTGTTAATGTTCTTCCTTACGGCATTTATCATCTGCATAGAATTATCTGAGCTTGAAAAATTCTCATACCATTGGTCCGACATTTCAGACATGGGGACAGTGCTAGCGGAATTTAAAAGCGAACTACCACGTTTTGTCAAAACCAATGATGTCGATGGGCGTATTATAGTTCTGTCGAACCATAAAGGGTCATCTATATATGAAATTAATAATACAAATCATTATATTCGTGATAATAAATTTCAGTCGATTAACAATAAATATTATTATGGTCAAATTTTGAAAAAACATCAACAGACCTCACAATTCAACAGTATACAAATAATAATAATGAGGACATTAAAGTAAAATCATTATGATAATGGTCAATGAAGCAATAAGAACTTTCAATTAATCACAACTTTCTACACTGGAAATATTTTCATGGATAATGGAAATGGAAAACATTCAAACCATTGTCAATGACGTTTGTGTTTTCATCGAAATCGGCAGTAATGTTGCTGGATCTACGGACGGACGATCGCCTATTCCTGCTTCTTCGCTGCGCCATAATAACAATTAAATACTCTTCATTGCAATTATCAAATGTCGTACAGCGTCACCAAAAACATTCTTAACCTTAAATTCATTTTGGCGGTAAAAGTTTATACTTTTGCAGCATTAGCACACAATTCCTGCACAGTCAACAATGATTACGACGAGATGCCCCGCCATTTAAAAAAACACATCTGCAAACATTTAAGGGGTGCATGACGCGCGAAAATTCGAACGATTTAAATTTAAATGGCTTTTCACGGAGTACAGTTTAAATTAATAAGTTAGGCCCACCACTGACCAAGGAAAGAACGCGTAATAGTAAAACAATAAATTGTTGCGTTAATGCGAGTATACGTCCTGCTTATGTTTGTGTGCGTTTACAGAATAATCGCCGGATGTAAGCAAATTCAACGACTGATCCTTGATTAAAAATACTCGTTACTTACATCAGGCAATCAATGGCTGAATTGCGAGTGCTCGAGTTCATCTATAAATAAGTAAAATATATATGGAATTAATATGGAATTAAATAAATTAAATTGAACGCTTAAATAAAATATTTAGGTTTTTAAATTGTAGGATATGAATCGTAGTCTCCGCGATACGATATTACCATATTGACATTACATATAGATAGATTTAACGGAAAAATAATTCTTATTTATTTATCAATTAAATTTATGGACTTTCTGTAGCCTGAGCATTCTTTTCTGATTAGCTATAAATCTGTTATTTATGCAAACCGATCGAGAGGAATTGGATTTGAAATAGGATCTGTTGTCTGCATTATTAAGCTTATAACATAGGCCATAACTTAGCAGCAAGGAATTTCCGAACTCTTTGGATCCCAGGAATGAAGCATCAAAGGGATCTTTGACTCCCGGTATATGCCACGACACATCCTATGCAACAACTCGTTCTCGGTTGATGGAGCCGACGATATAATCTAACATTCCACGATCCCAGGCGACCTAGAGACAGGATGCCCGGATACCTTTTCATTGGACGTATTCGTTGCAGTTGGAGCTTTGCGTATCCATCCTGAGAGATAATAATTGGATTCTATAATCAGAGATTTACGAGCTATTTACAGTTACTATGTAATTATTGATAGAAAACTGTTGTTTACACCTTACTTTATTTTTGCTTGATGATGATGATGATGTACAAAAAATTTAAACCTTAATATATATTCACATTTTTAACAACTTTATAATATCTAGCAAAAATAATGTCGCTCGACCAAATGAAATAAATAGCGACTAGGAAATAGTATAAATAGACAGTTTTAAGTAGAGAACCACAAGTTCAAAATACAAATAATTCTAGTTGAAATAATTGTCTGATATTATGAAAATTGCATAAAAACTGCGGCACGATGTAAAATTAAAGTAAGTAAAATAATAAAATATGACAAAGTACGTATGCATGTATGTATGTATTTTTGTTATGTTTGGATGTTTGGATATAAAAGTTGAGGACTCTATTGCACCTTTTGCAGACCATCAAACGAGGAATCTCAAATTTAAACTAATAATATGAACAGTCCCTTATTGACTTTCGTCTGTTGCAATGCTCATTCACTATAACGAGCCTCTGTTGCGAAACGTGCTCTAACCGAATCCAATAATAAACCAGAGTAGACTTTCGCTTATAGAAAAAAAAGGACGAAGGACTTGACAGACAAACGACGCAACGAAGGCCTTAGAAAATGATGGAAAGCAAAAGCGCGTATGCTGGAGGTCGACGACATCGGCGAACCAGCTGCTGCACGTCATCGTCAAGTCGAAGGGGACAGTAACCCTGGCCATTGTCCGTCGATGTGCTCTCACGCGCGTCGAGGGCGAAGTCCTGGATCACGAGTCCTGACCTCGTCCTCGCCTGCAGTGCGAATCCGTCGGTTCTTTGAAATTTCATAACTTGGCGCTCTGTCATCGATTCTTCGATAATAACAAAAGCACGCAACCTTACTTATTTGCGTACTGAATTGAAAATCTGTTAAACAAGTCCGTCGATTAGGATGTGCGAAAGCGTAATGGCTTAGATTAGCCAATCTATTCTGAAGTTTTGCATTTGTCTAATTTAAGTAATTATGTCCAAAGAAACGAAAACTTTTCATTAGCCAGAACAAAATCTATATCAAATTGCATTGTTGAATGACAAAGATGTTTATATTAAAGGCACAATTTCTTAATGTAGTAACGACGTTTTTATTCTAAGATTTAACAAGATAAAATAAAGATTCTATTGGTCCAAGTCAGTTGGTAGAAATTTATTACAAATTCAATACAAAAAACGAATTTTCAATACGAATATAATGCCTACTATTTATATGATGCCAATTATTATGGAATATAAATTACTGAAAATTTTAATATACACTTGCATTATTATAAAATATATAATACTTTTCAATATAATATTGAAACTCTTGTTTAATGAAGCAAATGCTAAAATAATTTGCCAAACATTAAAATTAAAATATAATATCGATAATTTTCTTTTATGAGAATGTAGCTTTATACAATTATGCATAATCTATTGCAATATATAGACAATAAATCTAAACAAAATTAAGTCAAAGAAGTGAGCATTACTTTCATTTTAACAAAGCAACCTGTATACGTTTGCATAACAGGCAAAAAATATTGCGCATATCTTCCCTTGAAAGTAATTTGAAAAATAAAAATGGCCTTGTCCTTCATCCTATGCTGTTAAAATGAAAAAAGGAAGCAGTTTGCAGAAGCATGGCCAAATAGATTTCAAAGCAACTAAACGTACGAATGCAAACAATGTGTGTACATTTTTTTTTCTTTATTACACGCTGAATGAAGTTGAATCTTCTATTGAAGAAGTTTTAAATATTTTTTTATTAACTAGCTGTTTGAACATCAATGCCCTAAAGATCAATCGATTCCATTGTCAAAATCGCAATAAATGACAACATTCACCCAGACTAATATTTTATTTCTACTAATAATGATAGATATTAATCAATATTTACGTTTAGTTTAAATTAACGTAACAAAATCATATATCAGTTGTATATAACATTAATTTATTGGACTACTGAAAGCAATAATAATTAACATAACAATAATAAAATACCATTTGCACCATTGGAATGTATTTCTACAGAATGAAAAAATTTACAACAAATTCAATTATTCGTACTTTAAGTATAGCAAAAATATTATTATTATTGTTATTATTATTGTTATTATTATTATTATTATTATAAAAAGACAACAATTAAATTACTGTAATTGTGACATTATTATTTCAGTCGCCTCTTTTAATGACGCAAGCGACAAATTATTTTGTAGACTCTTCTGTAATTCTCTCGATAAAATCTAACCAATTTCGTTGAAAAATATAATAATTCTATTATTCGTAATCAGCCAATAAACTGTCGCTGCTTCGTCGTAAGAAAATTCAGCTTTTCTCTTTCTTACGCTTATACACGCACACACATGTGCACTCGTGCATGGTGATCATAATGGCCATGGTTGAATATTTTCACATAGAATAATCATTTGACCGTGAAACCACGGAGATGATATATATATATATATGCATTGAAGAAAAAGAAGCAAAAGAAAAAGGATTTTCTCCTGTTCTATATATTTTATAGCATCCCCAACTTGACATCCGTAGCACTCAAAGTTCATTAGCACATAAACAAATTCTATTTCCCGTATCGTGCCATATTATTAATGATATTATTTATTAAAGTAACTCAATTAAATTAAATTTCTCTTAAGAGCCCTCGCCTATCTTCTAAATTCTCCCCATCTGTCATATTTATTTAAACTTAATTTAACAATAAATATTTTTTTACTCAAGTATTTTATATTTACATCGGATAATTCATTAAAGTCATTTCATTATTTATTATTCATTATTATTCATTTGCAAGTTCTAATTAAACAAAATATATATCATCTTGTTTACAATTTAGATAGTAATTTTTTAAAACGTAAATTTTATTTTTCACTTCAAATATATTAAACGATAAATATTACTTGTGAATAAAGAAATGCAAATCATAATAAAGCAACGTGTACTAAATGCATTTGGCGTAGTAAATTCTTTTAATTTTGCATTTTACAAGTAGCTCGTGAAAGATCCCGTGACTTTGTGTTTCTATTTTCTTTATTATTATACTGCATTCACAAAAAAATAGTTATTTTTATAAATAGTTACTTAAATTATTAGCGTTAACGGAACATAAGTCGCAGTTAGTCTCACACAAAAACTGACTTTAATGCGAGTTTTTTTTTTAAATTATCTGACTCTTTTTACAATAAAATTTCCCAACAACCGATCAAAATCCATTCAATAATAAAGACACTTAAAATTACGAATAGGATTAATTTGAAATACTATAGCAATAATAAAGAGCTCGGCAGGAAACAAAGGTATCATCATTTGCCGTAGGGTTTTCCTCGAAATTAAAACAATGTAAGTACAATTGCGAAATAGTATTTAATTAATCCGACCCCTTTATGGTTTAATGCAAATATAATATAGATGAGTAATTTTCAAAGCCAGCTTATTACGAGATTGACCCATTTATTCACATGCGGTGAAACGTATATTGTCATTCCTCGACATAAAAATACTTGCGATGATATTATTACGCTTGCGCCGGAAGTCGACTACTCGTCTACATTTTTACATCATACTTTATTATATTACATACCGCTCTACTACTACTACAACAACCGAAAAAAAAAACAACAACAACAACAACAACAATTACTACCACTACCACTACTACCACTACCACTACTACCACTACTACTGCTACCACTACTACCACTACCACTACCACTGCTAGAATACAAACAAGTAATAAAGCTTAGCAACAACCATTATCTGCAAAATGATCTCGTTTTACAGGAATTACGAAAGTAAAAGGAAAATTCCTTTTGTGAGCTCGCTTTTCATGAAAATGAAAATCTCATTTGTTGAAAAAACTTATGGCATTGCGTTATAAAATATTATTCTATATCATTGAGTAAAAACTTATGCACAGCCTTCTTTAACTCTTGTACTTGATATTTTTCATTACATTATAATGATCGATTGTGCTCTTTAATGGGCGACACTTGCGTTCTCTAAAATAAGAGCAAACTTTTTACTCATAAAGTAACAGCTTTTAAGGTTATTACAAGGTATTACGAAATTAATAATAAATTTCATTAATATTCTTATAAATGTAATTAAATAAATTAAAACTGAACATAAAAAAGTAATATCAAATCCTAAAATTATATAAACGATATATTTATATAATTACAAATTTATTGCTGCCTACTAAGATTTTCAAGGAGATCTCTATATGTTAGTATCATTTTCCCTTTTCATAGATTTACAATGATCGCAATGATTTCGACAACAAATAAACATCCAAGGATTATATTATGGGCTGCATTCTTAATTTTTAATTGTTACAAAATATTGAAATATTTCAAATTAAACAATAGCCGTATTCATAAAATTGCATAAATAATTCGGGAATAATATGCAAAATACTCGACACATTTTCATTAAAATTTAAATCATTTAATGTTCATTGACTGAAAAGGCATTTAACATTACGAGATTATAAGTGCTTGACAAAAAATATGCGAAATTTTTTTGTAAAATCTCATAAAAGTTTATTCTCAACTTATTGCGAAACTCATTGAACAATATGACTTGATAATGTCGAATGAATCTATTTATTTAAAACTGTTATTATTAGTGGCTTATTTAAAAAAAATATATATATATAAATTTATGACAATATTACCCGAAGAGTATTATTTATACCTGACTTATCTACAATCCAAAAACTAAAATTATACATATACATGTCGCGGACTAGCCTATTTGTTATAATGCATAATTAATAAAAATTCAATATAAATAGCATGTGAATCAATTAAGAAATTAAATCTTAAATATGAGAAAAATTCATGCAGTATGTTTAAAATAATTAGGGTAAATTCGTTAACATTTTTAAACGATTAAATAACAATATCAGCCATTAATATAAAGCTTGTTGTATTAGTTTCTATACCTCTGCAGTTATCAAATAAATGTATTGAAAATTAACATAAATAAATTTAAAATACTTTTAAAAAAAATATTAATTTTGAGAGGTCGATTTTTGTTGAATTGTTTAGTAATTGAAATCCTAAACTTTTTTTTCTATCTAACATATGAAAATACACTGTTTTCTTCGCTATTCACGGGTAAACAATAATTCCGAAAAATAATTTACATAAAAATAATTTCTCAAGCTATTGGAATGAATTTTTTAATTTAAGCTACTCGTGTCTACTTGCTTAGAAACATTTCTGCTGAGATTTTTTATTAAATCTTTCACGCACCATGACCTTAAACATCTGCATCTGAAATTTTTACACGTTTAAAGAATAATAATCCAAACTCACCAAGTTACACGTACTTGAAAGATAAGCCGATTTGTTTCTATTTAAATCATTGTATCAAAGTGCATACGATTAGCCATCCAATGCATAAATATTCATTTTTCTGGCTTATCAGTGGTAGAATGACGCTAATGCAGAATCTTTAGATTGCGTGTTCAGGAAACGAGTAGCGTTACACTAAAAATGCCATTTTTCTACCTGTGATGTCTTGTCTCCCTCTCGTTTACGATTTTTCTGCTTTACGGAGTAGGCGCTTCTCATCATCTTTTCCCTATAAAAAGCAAGCGGGGCCCATACACAACTCAATAGTCGCACTTGGGACTCAGCACTCGACGCGTCCACGCAAAGCTCCTCGTCACTTTCCGTTCCACAACTCCAAAGTCTTGCCAATATGAACTTTTGGCCGGTAATATTTACCTGTGTGGTGTGGGCTGCTGTCTCCGGCCAACTCAAAGACAACGGCATTGTTTTTCCTAGTAACGATAATATGAATAATGCGCAAACCGCCGCCTCAAATCCTAATCCAAGTACGTTACTTTCATTAAAACATTATACTCGCTGTGATCATTTTCGAACAGATTTTCGAGATTTTGAAAAATATCGCAATTTCTTTGTTAAAAAGCAGTCAATTTTCATTTGAAACAAGTCAAAGAGAACTGAGCGGAAGGAATTGTTAATTTGTGTTGTTGAGTATTTTAAAATCGTGTTCCATCTTCAATGAATTAATAAAATCTGTAAAATTAGCTTTATGTTGGGTGTAAAATTAGTGTATACAATAGGTGTTTTATTTATTGACAATTTTGTAAGGATTTGTCATAAAGCTTCAGGCATAAATGAATATATTATAATGCTACACAATTGGAAAAAATTTAACGATAACAATATTTACTATTATTTATTATCGCTTATAGTTTTTGACCAATTAAGTACGAAACTTGAGCTCGGGTAGCGTTCAAGTATACATGGTGATTTTGATTCTCAATAGCTGTATTTTAATTTACAGTATAAAATTAAAAAGCTTTACATAAAACTAATACGCGCGCGTGTATGAACTCGAGTATCCTCGTGTAAATGATGTAATTCGAGTTTCATTAAACTAATTAAGAATTATAATGAATAATTTGAAGTGAGTAAAGTTCAAAATGAAAAATTTCAAAATCACCATTCATATTGAATTCGTCGTTAAGATTGCTGATTTTTATCTTTGACTGTTAAGATTCTCTTGCTGATTTAATGCATTTATTAAGCAGAATATCAAGATTAAATGTTATCGTTGAATAATTTATCGTCTAATAATTTGAATTCATAATGGCATAATGGCCCGATAATTTGTTGTCTGCTGTCTATTTACGCTTTCTCGCCTAAGCCCGTTTCATATTACTTATTTATTTCCCCGGAAAATTATTCCTCACCTGCCTTTGTAACATGTTTCAGGTTTATCGATAGTAAACGCTGATTCAGGAAATTGCAAGTGCGTTCCAATTGGAACCTGTCCACCTGGCGGAATCAGTGAATTTATTGACGTTCGAATCGTGAATAATGTCAGTAACAAACACAAATCTCAACGAAGTATAGAATCTATATTATATCGATTAAAATTAGCGATGATATACATATACTCATGCGTACGTAAATATTTTAAAAAAGTAAAATGAAAGTACCATTTATAATGAATGCTCGTAAGTTTTACACGACAGTTTCACGAGCTTAATTGACAATGGGACAAATGCTCTTTCCCGCGCTTATAATAATAGTCGAAAGAGCCTAAGATTAGCCTACGATTAGCCTACGATTAGCCTACGATTTAGCCAAACGCTTACGTAATAAGGACGAGGCGCGAGCTTCTCAAACTCGGCTAACGTAAACACTTGGCAATAGAGAGACTCGGCAAGCTATCCCTCGAATTCGGAAACTCCCACGCTCTCAGCTTTGCCTGCAATTGAATTTAAATTTGAAATCAAGCAGAAATACCAGTCGCGCCTCCGAACCTACCCAAACCTCGAATAAAGCCAACGGCGATCGCATTGCCAGGCTCGAGTGCTCCACTATTCAAAGAACTAGCAGTCGATAAGAGCTGCCAAAAGCACGCCGCAGACTCGAATTGAGATTGGCAATTCTCCGCAGGGCTTACTCCCCGGCAACTGCCAGTTCGGCCAGGTACTCTGCTGTCCAAACAGCAACGCGACCACGATGGACTCGACCTGCGGCGTAAGGAAGATCACGCCGACGCCGCAGCCGGTGGTCGGCCAGGCGAGTTTTGGCGCTTACCCCTGGCACGTGATCATCATCACCAAGCAGGAGCTCTACCTCGGCTCGGGCGTCCTCCTCGACTCCACCCACATCGTCACCGCAGCCCACAAGGTCAACGCGTTTGCGTGAGTTTTCCCTCTTAATTAAATTGCTGATTAGCTGGCGGCTGGCCCAGCTGAGGCTCAAAATTGCAAAACAAAAG
Organism: Ceratosolen corneri; assembly: GCA_030522565.1. NCBI lineage: Eukaryota > Metazoa > Arthropoda > Insecta > Hymenoptera > Agaonidae > Ceratosolen > Ceratosolen corneri. Next base: position 82,671 of record JAPYYT010000025.1, on the reverse strand, counting down.
CCCTCGTAGCTCCCCGTTAAAGATATACTTTCGTGCAGAGTCTGGTTATTACTCATCCGAGATGCGTCTCACCAGGCTCGATCCTTATCTCGTCGAGTACGGCCGAGTAACTTGGATATTTGCGTCCGATGTGAGATTGCGAGGCGACATTTTGCACAGTGCATTTCTTTATTAGCAATACGAAACAACCACCAAGTCAAAGGCACTGGTGATGAGGATGATGATAATAAAACAACAACTGGTAGCAAGCAATTTAAGAGAGCGCAATAAATTATTATAGTATACATTATTTTCCACGCTTCAATATCTTCAATACTTTTTAATATTTATAATGATTTTTAATAATGGTAGCTCCGTGCAATTTAATCGAGTCATTTTCACTCGAATAGCTATCAGCTCGAAAAAATACCTTACCATTAATGTTAATATTTCTAAAAATAGAAAAAATAATCTAATGGAGAGTCTTTAAATCGACCATTAAACCAAATGTATTACGAAAGCCATGTTAAAACAATTAAAAGACAAAAACTTGGTGCGTATTCAGCGAATTGGTGCGAGAATGGAGCTGCGGAAATGGAATTTCCGCTCCTGTAAGTACAAAAATGTCTGCATACAATTAGGAATTTCCAACGGACATTGTCGCGAAAAGCACACGTCTCGTCATACGTCGCAGTTTTCATTAATGGCTCGTCACGTAATGCCAGCAGTTACTTCTAATGAAAAACCATCAATGCCGTCTCAAAGTTCCTGTTAAAATATTATTCTAAAATTACGTTACATAAAACAGTTTGGTCTATTAAAAAAAAAAAAATACCGAGCAGAGTTTCCAGTTTCACATGGACTTGTCCTCTCCACTCTCGCTATACGTATACACTTGATTCGATTCATGCATGCATTTACCTGCATTTTTAATTTATAATCCTACACTCTCATCATTGGCCATTGAAATTGGTTGCGATGATCCTTAGCTGCGATTGAACTAAATTCAACTACATTGGCAAATACTTTAAATGAATCATTGATCATCATCGCATTGAAATTGCCAATTATCTTCAAATCTAAGCCATGTATTATGAAATATTATGTATATTACAACAATTATTGGGCCCCATTTCATGAAAGTTTAATGCTACGATACGTAAATTCTTAAGATGTATATATACCTTCGTACTTTTGAAATGGGCATAATTTACACCTAATCGATAAAATATTGTACGTGTGCCACCTTCAATGCATAAATTTCGTTTGTAAATGTTTTATTGGCAAATACAAATAACGCCTCGCGTTTCATCAAGTTTTCGAGAACGCCAAGAGCGATAAATAACACGAATAATAAAATATGACGAATTTGACGTAGGCTTCCCCTTCGTAGAGTAAAACATTCAATTACATTGCGCCAATACATACATAACTATTTACGCAGGAATAACCCGTCGATGATAATGGTGCGTCTCGGCGAATGGAATGTCCAAAACAACAACGAGCCCTACCCAAGTATCAACATGAACGTTGCCAAAATCACGATCCACCCCAACTTCAACTCCAACAATTTGGAAAACGACGTGGCCGTCCTCAAGCTTAACGGCATAGTCCCAATAGCCTCCTACCCCAACATCAACACGGCCTGTAAGCCGTCAACACCACCGGCCATCGGCACCAGGTACCCACACTACTCTGGCATTATAATCTCAATAATTCTTATAATTCTCTGGACTTGACTAAATTCCAAGTAATCTTAACAATATTCTAACAATTTTCTTCTTTTTTTTTTAATGCACTTACAATCTAATTCTTTTTGTATCTTGTAAGTTGCCCAACGTTTCTCAAAGCTCATTTAAACCAAACTCAACTGTTTCTATTAGCAAATAGCGAACAAACTGTTTATTATGCTTTGAAGCTCACCTGCTCTTAATTACCTAATTTTTTATTACAACAAAGTAAATTAAAGCAATAACATTTGATATTTGTTTTTAAAAGATAAAATTGTTCGGACAATAAATCATTGTGCTTTTGTAAATACCTCCAAATATTTTCAATATGATCTTTCAAGAGAATGTAAAAAATTGCTTTATGATTTAAATTTTGTTTCCCAGGAAGAGTATTTTTTCGGCTACCGCAATAATTTTCTCTCGAAAGATAATAAATATCATTATATATATATATATATATTACGTGTACAGTGGGTAATGAGTAAATAATACAAATACATATGTTTCAAGTAAGTTGAAGTAGATATTGATCGTAGATATTCCTATAAAAACAGTTGAGTGAGTTTGTACATCAAAGCATATTTATATTATGTATATTGATATATATATATATTTTTTTTAAAAATTGTATTTAGTTTTGAAGGTGGAAGTGGCATTGCTTGTGCTGCAGAAAACAGCTTACGTTTTTCTACAAAGTATACAAAGAAATGTAGTAATTACTGACCGCGTGCATTAAAATTTTCATCAGATATGGAGCTACGCAATTATTTGCCGTCCACTATGATTTGGCACTTTAGGCGCACTCGAAATAAAAAAAAACTGTATTATGACATTGTCCATTGTGTTACAGATGTTACGTGTCGGGATTGGGAAAGAATGCATTCGGGGCCAACGGAATGTACCAAAGTATCATGAAAGAGGTGGATGTGCCGATACTCGATATCAATGATTGCGAGAATTATCTGCGACAAACGAGATTAGGGGCGAGCTATATACTCAACAAAAGTAGCTTCATATGCGCTGGCGGAGAAAGTGGAAAGGACGCGTGCACGGTAAATATCCATTTGAATTGCGTTGCGTAACACGACAATTAATTGCACATCCAGCCGTGCAGCAAGTCATCTTTGCCAAAATCCCATCGCAATTGTATTGCCAAAAATTCGGCTGACAAAAGATTATGATGGCAAGGCAGCCAAGCACATATAGTTGTTAATAATCCGATCTGCAAATGCTTTCACCGCCTTTAATAACACTTTTGTACGTATATACCTTGGAAATGATACTGAGAACTAATGATTTGTACAGGGCGACGGTGGTGCTCCGCTTGTTTGCCAACGTAATAAGCAGTGGGAAGTCGTCGGCCTCGTCGCCTGGGGAATCGGCTGCGGCACCGCGGGCGTTCCCGGTGTCTACACCAGTTTTTACAACTTTTTGAGCTGGATCAACCAGGCCATTGCTAATATGTGAGGGCGGCCATTGAAAGAATTTGATGGAACAATCGAAAGGAAAAGACTATTCACAATGTTTACTTACAATGATGAAATTGTAAAAGAATTATGCCACGTTTATAGGCATTCCATTTTCTATTTTCTCAACAAACTCTTCAAATGTATTTTATTTTATATCTTATGCGGCGTACAATTTTTGTAAATAATACATTAGTAATGCAAAGCCAGTATTTTGAAGAAAAAAAAGTATATATATATATTTTTCTTTCTTTAATAAGGACAATTTGGAATTATAGCAGATGGGAAAATGACGATAAAGAAATAATGTCGAGACGTGAAATCTAGATTGAATTTGTATTTTTCAATGTTCATCAAACTTTCTCTTTTCTCCATTCGCACTCAACATTTGGTTAGAAATTTTCTCTTTTCCATTTGCATTTATAGATTTATAATTTATAGCTTTTCGAACTGCTAGGCTCCTACGAGCAACGCCAAATGCAATTTATTTCCTATAATCTTTGGATCTTGTATGGGAAATGTACGGAGAGAGGAGCACACGATCGGGAGAAAAGCCAAAAGATGAACTATTTTCTTACAATAAATAAAAATGTAAAAAAAATTCATTGAATTCTTTTTATACGCTCACTTCTCGCCTCTTCGTCCCTCGAATAGCAGCGAAATTACTAATATTTCAATTATTTGCCCAATTTTCATTCTCTTATTTATTAATTGTTTAAAATGTATGAGAGCACTGATTGTCAATAAAATCTCATATTTAATTATTGGTGATTATGGCAATTCGCCGATAATTATCTATAATACGCTACACAAGAAGCGCTTATTTGTAGGAAATATCTTACTTTTTAAAATCTACTTTATTTTTATAATCAAGCGTTTATAGGTACGAAAGTGTAAAAAAACACATAATCAGATTTATTATGTGGATGTTTAACTTGTGCAAACGTGGCATTTACAAATGTTCGAGAGCCGAATAGAAGCTCGAAAGTCACTAAATAATATTATTCCCCTCGACATTTGTTTGGAAGACTTTTTGTGTTTGTGATATTGGCAGATGTCGTCGAAGTGCCAACAAATTCTCCCATAACATTTCATATACATATTTTCGCCTTGACAGTGATTTGAAACGCTCGACTAATCTCAGCATTGCACTCGAAAGATCGACGATGATTGCAATATCACGTGCATTGCAAGCTGCGTGTCCTCTAATTAACGGGCAAAACCTTCCGGGAATTGACGCGCAGTTGCCAAACATCGTACCATTTGTCCTCGCACCAAATAGATGCACATTTTTGAAAAAGTGTAAACATCCAGTTTACGTTCCTCCTCGAATCGTCCGTATAAGAATTCACGAGCCGACCCGGCCGCCGCTTGGTCCCCTCGACCGCCTAAATGGGCGTCGCCATTACCGGTCAAAGGGCACCAATGACAGCTGAATAATTAACACTTGACCAATCACCGAAATTTCCCACTTTCATAGTTGAGCAAGAAAAATACGAGCTCGCGAGAAGCGGGGCGAAGACTTGAAATATCGCGACTTGGCTGCGCTGCATCAGATTCGCATTAGTCTCCAGAATCTTGTTATCGATCTATTGATTTGTAATCTCTCAATGCAAAGTTGCGTATAGTGATTGGCTTCTCAACGACCAGTGCAACTAGTAAAATAACAAGGTTCGGTGTGTCACTCGCTAAATGCGGTTAAAAGGGAAAAGGGCAGCGGCCAACATTAAATCGCCCGACACGCAGGTATTCACGAGCAATCACTGGCAGTGTAATCAAGGGAGCCGCTACGCATGTGCAATTGATCTATTGCCCGCAGGATAAACCTGTACCTGACTCGAAACTCCAATCCAGTAAGTGGAGACAAGAACTTGCAGGTAAACCCTGTCGATCTAAAACTAACGCAACAAGTCCACGCTTCGTGATATTCAATTTTTCGCCTAAATATTGCAGTTGTGTGGACTAGAACGACATACAATTCATAAATAAGCAACTTTTAATTAAACTCGCGCAACTCAACACATTTTGTTAATTCACTTAAAGCGGCATTCATAGCTGAATGTTGAGATAGTTCAAGATTTATAATTCAAAATTAAAACAAGAGCATTATATTTATACCACATCGTCTAAAGACAGCATTATATTTCAATGCATTTGAAATAAGGACAGTTTTACAGCATTACACGCGCCATCTTTATACCCCACTCCCCCCTCCTCCGTTCACCTCTCCACCCTCACACCACTTTGGGCAGAGATTATTATTAGAGATTTATTTCCCAAACAATAAACAATATTAACGTTTAGTTATGGAATAACATAATAAAATATTCTTATTACTTGTTTTTTTTTTTTTTTTTTTATTAAACAATACATAAATATTCATTCTTAAGAGAATAACGAAATGTTGAAAAATAATTACTATCGATGAAAAAATGTTTACAACATTTTTCATTTGGTTTATGAAGAGAATCGGACTTTTGTTTCCAGAGAGATTCAAAGAAATTTTACCAATAATATCATTGTATAAAAGAATCAGAATATTCTCAAGTGCTTTTTACATACAATTTACTATTTAATCTATAACTTAGATTCCAACGTTGAAAATAATAATATAAAAAACATTTTCTCACATTAATTGAAGTATGAATTCTCGGTAAACGACGGTAGTTTCTATATTTATAAGAGTCCCAGCTAAAAATAAATATAACAATATTTTACTTTCGTACAATAACGACGTTTTTCTTTATCTCATTCGCAAATAAAAGTGATTATACATACATTCTTTTTAACGTTAGAGGGCTTAAGATTGGATAAAGTTTTAAGTCAATAATTAACTTTGTAAAAGCTTCGGAATTCACATCGCTCAAAATGTACAATAATTATTTATATTTAGTCTAGATTAAAAACATAATAATAATAATAATAATAATAATAATAATAATAATAATAGCGAGATGAAGAAGAATAGTAATAGTGTCATAGTTAAGATAATTACCGAAGACAAAACTTAATTTTTTATCTCCTTTCGTAATAAACGGTATTTCATAGTGTATGTAATCTTAGATGTAAAAGGACTTTCGAAAACCTATTCAACACGTGATAATAACAAACATGCCGTCTGCAACTCGCAATTGCGATCATTAAAATGTTATAAATTTCAACTGCTATAAAAAAAAAAAACAACTTATCTCTTATGATTTTTCGGATTCACGCAGAAGATTTACATCATATGATCGCAAGCAAAAGCTTATATTACTTGTGATTTCGAGAATATTATTCGCTAATTCGTTGATGTCATTTTCCCAAAAATGGTTCAGACACAAAGTTTACGCCAATGCTAATAACAAAAATTTAGTCTAAATGTGGTTATTTCTTTTTTTTTTATTTCATAAACTTCTTTGGATATCTAATTCGTTTTCAATACCTTAAATACACGATTAAAAATATACTAAATTAACTAATGTATATTTTACTCTTTAGTGCATAAATACTGCTAATGAATGTTTTCATTTCATAGGATAATCATTTGAAATTACTGTGTTAGAACTGAATTATATGGTATGTAAAGATATTATAAATGTCTTTAAAAAATAAAAATACTTTAACGAGGAAATATAATATAACTAGCTTTTTTGTATTTGGGTGCTTTTTAGAAATCTTGGACAATATTATTCAAATTTTAATTTATCATCATTATCTTCATCAAACAATTTAAAATGCTGCTTTTGAATTACGTGTATCGTTAAAAGTACTGAAAGAATATTTATTTTGGCTGTTTAAGTAGCTCACATCGAGTATCGTAATATTACAGCACAATACTTCATTATATTTGACTGTAATATTATTTATTATATTAGATTTATTTATTTATTCTTGTTTTTTCTTCGTTAAATTATTAAAGCAAAAAAATTAATTCTCGAATGAAAATCATTAGTATATGCTTCGCTTTTTTCAGATTAATTAAAACAGATAAAAATCTTTTACATTTAAAGCCGTTTAAATTGGTCATTGAAATAAGATTGAATAAGATTGAAATACAAGAGCCAAGGCATTCTCAAATGAAACATAAATGATATTGTAACTTTAAGATTTTACAACTACTTGCAACAACGCAAGGCTATTCTCTCAATTATGCTAACCACGTTACAAAATCTAAACTTAAAGGCACCCATTTCGCTCTCTTTGTCTACATTAACAACAATTATCATAATACTATAGTATTTCTTATGTCTTAATTTGAAAAAATTGATTACTATTTTTTAATGTGCACAGAGCAAAATATAAAGGGAACGAGAATAAATTCGACTTGATTAATTATAAACTTAATTGAAATAATTATCTAAAGAATAAAAAGGTAATACAATATTTATAAGCTGTGAAATTAATCTAAATTGTAAAGAAAATTTGATTGTTCAACTAAGATAAATATAGGATAAATTAAATTTATTGCATTTGTACGACTAATATCTTTAGAACGCATTTAAGTTTCTTAATTTCAAATTAAAATGTTGAAAAAAAAGTAAATAGATTTAATGAAAAGAAAGCATGTGAAATATTTTGAAAAACTAATCATTAATAATATCGCAGTCTTTTGGACACACATTTTACAATGCAGTTAGTTAATTGTTTTTTTATTGGGATTTGATTTGACTATATATTTTTCGTACTGATCAATAAAAAAAATTTATTCACAGTGATTCAATTGGTTTTTAAAAATTGAAAGTAAAAGGAAGGCTGCTCTTCAACTTAAACATTTTTCTTTACTATAATCATATATAACAATGTCGTTTATAACTTTTTAAATAATTAGTTTTATTCTTTTATTAACAATTGAATATAATTATAATAATTTTGTCGACGAAGGTTTTTGAGAATAATCATTATATTATTAACACCTTTCAAATTATAAAATATGTTCATTTATCAAAAGTTGAAACCAATGTAACACAAATTTTGAGATAAAGTTTGCTCCAGTCAATAGCATTCATAAAAGATTTACGAATTTATTTGCTTACGCTATATGATGACTCAATATTTTCCATACGTTACATACGTAACAACTTTTGAAAAACTTGTAAAATCTATGTACCATTTATTTCAAATGAATTTCATATATTTTTTTTAGCGAAAAATTGTTTACAAATACAATAGTCTGATAAACTATAAGTTAGTGTAATTAACAGTTTTATTTTAAGAAGTTCTTTTATGTTAATACTGTTTAAGAATATTATAAGATAGAAAATTTTTGAAAAAATCATAGATACTGCTTTGTAGAACAACAATTTCGAAAGTTTAACATAGCAATCTCTAAAATGATAATAGTTTGCGTACGTATTACAATATGTAAATATAATTGAAAATTGTAAAAAAATATTAATAGTATTGAAATATTTTTATGATATCTATTAATATACAATACAAAATATTTTATATCTATCAATTAATGTTTTTTGATACAGAATTAATGGCGTTACTAAGGTATGATAAATTGATCGATCTATTGGAATATTATTAAGCTTTTAATACCCAACAAGAAAAAATTACATTACACTAAATCTAACATAATTTATATTCTTCTATATTTTTTATAATTTTCTTCTACAATGAGACTCGTCAACAAAAGTGGTCAACAACCGAGAAATTTTGTTGCCTTGTAGCACAATATTGCCGTCACATTAATGCTTTTGACAAAAATTTCATTTGACTTAAAATATCATAATTAAATATTAATAGTTATTTATCATGAAATTTTAATGATTGGTTAAAAAATTTTCTTTTATCATAACCAATACAATATTATTATATGTATTCTAATGGATTTTTATTAATTTGTTAAAGTATTGCCATTATAAGCTAATATGTTTAATCAATCCCAATAATTCACATAAATATTCGAAATGTCGAGCCGATGATTTTTTTTAACATCTCTCTTTCAAATTCTACTTATACGTACAATGTTCATTCATAAATTTTTGAAAATAAATAAACGACGAACTGATTATTTCATGACTCAACTCGAAAATTTAATAATCAATAATTAAGAACAATTTATTGTTGCTCGTATTGCCTATAATCAAAGCTATTTGAACCTACTAATGAGACAACAAACATTTCTCACATATGCAAGTGTATTCTTGGATATTATTACTTTGTACCTCTCGTGACACATACTCTATACATCGCTTGTGTTATCAATCTCTTCTTTCTTGTCATTTCACTTTCACATAATATTATCTTGATCTTCACATAGAATAACAATTCCTAGATAAATGAATGTATTTATTGCATTTTGTACAATAATCATTTAAATGTTGTTGCGTCGCGCTGTCTTTTCTCTCTGTTTATTTTCTTTTATTCGGTTACGAAGGTAAGCATTTACATTGATAAGAGAGAGAGAGAGATAATTGTCAAAATCGCTTTGTCCTTATTCTCATTCTTTCCTCGTCAACCTTCTTTTTATGCTATTAACGATTTTTGATCATTTGCTCGATAGTGAGCTTACTTGTCACTATCGTAAACTCGATTTGGTTTTCAAAGCTTTATCAATAAAGTGAACCTCCACTCAATAATTTATATTCTAAAATTACAATTAATTCTTTAATAGAAATAAAATTAATAGGATCTTTTTTTTTTATTGAGAAAGTAAAAAAATTAAATCTACTAAGTACCATGAAATAATTATGCTTCGATTCGTACAATAATTAACCTTACGATTTCACATTATTCGAAAGAAATTTTCTATTTTAAAGATTATAATACATTTTTTAATTGTATGTCATATAACAAAAAACAATGCCTTGTACAATTGGAAACAAATGTATAACAAAGGTTAGATAGAACACCTTGTCCCCACAATTATTTTATATCTACATAAAAAGAATCTCATAATACCACTTGATTTTTAAATTTTTAATCGAGATTCGCCTTAACTATTAATTTTATATATATATATATATATATATATAAATATATTATTGTATTATTTAAATAAAGACAAAAAAATTTTAATGTTATTATAAAACAGAATTTGTTTTATTAACGTTCATAATACTTTTATTAACATTAATATAAGATAAATCTACAATATTTACAGTTAGATTTTTAAACTTCTTATTAAATACAATGAGTGTTCTTAAATGAATTTGGTACACAAATATATTTTTCATTTATACAAAAGTTAGTACAAAAATTTGATTATAAAAAGCTTATGTTTATAGCTTTGTTCGTTACGTTTCTTTTATCATAATATGAACATTCTATTTTTCGCAGTTTCAAATCCTTCATAAATTCACAGAATTTCACTAGTAAGTTTTAAAATTGTCGAAAAAGAAAGAAAAAAAATTAAGCTAGTTTTTTTTTTTTTACAGATTCCATCTTTTTTTCTTTTTTTTTTTTCTCATCTACATTTATTATTATTCAAGATTTGTGTTACACTTATTACCTGTTTACACAAGACGTAAAATGTGATACAAATATTGTGACAAATTAGATTTATCACAAATCATATTTAACACAAAAGAAAATTTTCAATTATTTGGTATATTATCTGTCTTAAAAATGATTATCAGTAATAATTTAAATTAATTAGAAAAAGTTCGTTAAAGCGAATCTCACCAAAGTATTGCTAGCTTTGCTTCTCGTGGTTGTTAAGTCTGGTTAGCAAATAACTTTGAATATCCAACATAACGTTATAATAATTTAATTATTTAATTATTGTTATATGATGTTTAAAGTCATAATTCTTAATTTCGACTATAATTTTTGACCTGCATCGTATAAGCCGTAAATATATAAATTATTACTAATCAGTCATGGACGATTATTTAAATGCATACTGTAAATTTCTTTGCATCTCCAATTATTATAAACTATTTTCGTAAATAAGCCCATGACCAACATCTCAACATTTTTGCAATGAAGATACATAAAACACCAACATTCATGGTCTCCTCATCCCGTACCTACTAGACATCAATAAATGTCTCTAATTAAAAAATATACAAACTTGCGTAAAACTTAAATATACTATTGACCTCTGCATAATAGATATAATGTATCACCGTGGAAGTTTTCAAGTGACAAGAGAAGAAAAGAACGGAAAACAAGAAAAGGAAAGAATTGTTATCTATTAATAAATAATATTGGAATATCTCTTACAGAAATTGCATTCCAATATCAATTGCCTAAACATTAAAATGAAAAACTATACAATGATAAATCACGATTATACAAAGTGCAATGATATTCAGATTTTTTTTTTTTTTTAAATAGTTAAACCAATTTTTATAAAAAGAGAAGTTTATTGCACATCCCTCGACAGATTCGGTGTAATTAATGCGTTAGAAAGTTGATAAAACACTTTAAAATAAATAAAAATTAGCTATCTAAAGTCAAGTTTTGAAGGCCGTCTATACTTTTACAATCACAATGATAAAAAAAATTACTTTCAAAAATAACACGTCAGAATTTCAATTCTATACAAGTATAAATTATAAATAGAGCTGTGACGAGGAGAGAGAGAGAGGGAGAGAAAAAGGGAAAAGAAAAAAAAAACGAGAGAAAAAAGAAGAAGAGGAAGAAAAATAATACGTTAAAATTATATAAATTCAAGTGAATTATTTGCTCAAATAGTTATAAAATTAAAAGGTCAAGAGAATTTGCCATCGAGCTCAAGTAAATTGAATTAGATTTGAGCGAGTGATTTTGAGAGACGCTGCGAGCATGAAATTTACTTCCCAACTCCAAGCTGATCTTTTTAATGAGCCCGAGTTCGGAGAAAAAGTCCGGCAGAAAGGAATTTAAAGTATATCGAGATATAATTTACGAATACTGCAAGAAACTCGCGAGAATTCATGGCGCGGGTGCATAAAAGTGAAGAACCGACGATCCAGGAATCAAGCCTCGGTTGAAATAAAATGTTCTCGATCAGAGTCCACTCCCCTCATCCCGCGGCGACGCTCAAGTGACTTTGAGCAACCTTGAGCCCTCGCACTCCCCCAACCATCGGCTTTCAACTTTTCATTTCATCCCCCAATTCAAAGATCTGCCAACCAGGCTACAACTACTCTCTTTACAGTTAGCCAAATTACCGAGAAAAAGTAAGGATGTAAAATGGATGTAAAATGGATGTAAAATGAACGTCCAAGGAAAGACAGAGAAAAAAAAGAAAGTCAGATACACCAGAGTTGTCCGACTCCCTTTTTCGCGCGGTATACATCAACACTCGCACATAGCAACAACAACGTACAGCAGGTGGTTAGTGGCGCGTTAAGTCGTCGGCGAGATGAGGTGGGAGTGGGGCAGCTGCACGGTGTTGGGCAGCGAGGGTGGCGACAGCAGATGGCCACGCTCCATCTCGTTGAGCTCCTGGTGCTCGACCACGCCGCCGGCGATCGAGTTTGTCGAGCGCGCGAGGCTGTTACGCTGTCGGCACAAATAGGGCGTCTCACCCGGTGATGGTGTTTCTCGACCCTGGCGTTAGCGTTCCCGAGAAATCAAGCACATTTTAAGAATGGTTATTAGCTTTTTTTGTTGTTTTTCGAGGCCGACATGGTGAGGGAATGGGACAGGGGACTAAGAAGGATTTAACTTTAATAATATTCCCATTGTTTTGATTTGTCCAAGCGGCCACTTTCACCCAGCCTGCCCCTTTCCATTACTTTTCCATTTATTTTGCACAATTGACATAGCCTTCGGTAATTATTGCCTAAATTAAGAGAAATAATTTAGGTAATACCACTTCTGTCCTTTGGCCCGGCAAACCAACCTTACTATTTACATTTTTATAGGCAAGTGCAATTTCATACAATTTACTGCTTAACATCAATAAATAATAGCAATAATAATGAAGTTGAAGTTGATAATTGATTAGGGCATGGAGTGGGGGGGATTTACTTTACATAAATACACCTTTATAAATGACACTTTTAAGAGTGAAAACACCAATGCATTTCAATTTTTTAACTATTTTTAACATTTATTACGTAGATTATGTTTTCTTTTTTATTTTTTTTTCTCTTTTAATTTATCGATTTGTTTTATACAATTAGCAAAACATAAGACATATTAACGTGAATGCATAAAATTTACTATATCAATACCTTAATTGAAGAAATAAAATTTAAATGCTTTAAATGACGAAAGCTTAGAAAGTAAATGTAAATTAGATATAATTGTAGTTTTTTTGTGTAAGCTCTCGAAATAAATCTATTTGTTTAACTAATTATTTAGGCATTTTAAACAACGTTATCTTTCTTCATTATGAAATCGTAGGTTATTAAAATCATCAAGGTTCGTTAGTTATGAAAAATTACATACAATTTGCTTTCGAAAAATAATGGCAAAGACGTTATAAGCTTGTCATATTACGACGAGTTATTACAATAACGAACGTGACAAATTTGGTTATCAAATTTATTGGATTAATACTACTAAAAAAAGAAACAGAAAATTTATCCAACAAGAAATGTTACAACCGCATTGGCCGGAAACGTATGTTTAAACGGTAAATTTAATAAATTTGGAACAACGATACTACTCCTCATTTCATATATTAAATAACGCCTCGCTTCTCTTTTATATTTTAAAAGCAGTTAAAATATCCCTTAAAGGTATCAAGTGTCTCACTTTGTCAATTAAGCATATGAATAATTGAATGAAAAAAATGTATAAAAAAACAAATAGTAATTAATGTTGGAAAAATTGCTGGATGTTAATTGTAAGTGTGGAAGGTATTTGAATGCATTGGCATTGTGGTTTAATAGATTGAAAGAAAATGTGTGAATAAATTTCTTTACAATCGTGAACAATACAAAAGGTTAAAGGTAGCTAGCTGTTTTATAAGCTTAAGCCATTTACCTCAAAGTACATTTGCTCCTTCGTTTGCGTTTTTATTTTATAATTAAGAACTTTTCCCATCGCAGTATTAGTTTCGATGCATTTTAAGCACTGACCAAGTCATTTACGGTCGCTTGATATTGACATTAAATTGCCATTCCTTCTAGGTTGGTACTATAGGATAAAGGAATCACAAGGAAGACTTGCCAATGGCTCACACACAATTCATCTTAAAATGCATATATAATATATGTAATGTAGAAAATTTGAAAACAAACCAACTATATTTATGTCGTATGGAATAATTCGGTATGTGAAAGATTAAATCTCAGTATTATTGTATAAGATGCACAATGAGGCGAGCGCTCTTGTGGTTAAGAATAATATTTCTTTACAAAAAGAAAAGTCTCTACCAAAGATATTCATCGCAATTAAGCAAAATGTTCCAACAACTTTTCACGAATGACGAAGGAGATAAAGAATATTACCTGTTTCGAGGGGCCACAACACGTAGCCTGATTACAAGGTTTGTCAGTTTTTGGACAGTCAAGTACACAGTCCTCGGTAGGAGTTTCTTTAATTTCACTATTAGATTGATACTGAAAAGAATAACAAATTTTATTATTTTATATATAAAATATTTCGACGAATTATTTTACCCTACAAATTCTATTCTCAACAGTGCAAACATCCAATTTTACATATAAAAAATTTTGATAAATCTAACGCTCTATTACATTAATATTAAGCACTTTGATGGAGAAAAATAATAGGGTTTGATAAATTTCATGGCCAATCGATGCATTTAGTATTAATCAGGTGTCTTTGAAGGAGTGCTTAAGCATATTCAAACTTACATCTATGAATTCCGGCTGAATGGTCGTGGAGTGGATGCCCTCGTTATGGAAGAACTCTTTAACTTGTTCAGCAATTTTCATGTATTCGGACAAATTACGACAGCGTATATGCGCCGAGGCTATAATCCGATCGCCTGCCAATTGCCAAACGTGAAACTCGTGAACGGCCAGCACGCCATCGACATTCTCCAGTAACCTCTGCTGAATCGCATCGACCTGCCAAACAGAGGCGGCCAACTTTAAAAATGGCTAGACGGCCGGCGGCTCTACGTGGTTCTCAATCCAACAGTACAACGAGAAATGTCAAAATCACCCTACAACAGCCCAACGTGCAAATCGCTTGCCATTTCGTTGTAAGACGATCGTTATAAGGAATTTTGAAATATTAATGACTCGACACTCGTATTTCTTGACGTATCATCAGGCATTTTTGTGCAATCATCGCACTGTTAAAGCTGTAGTAGTAGTAGTAGTATATAAGTTGCGTGTAGTTGGTTGGGGCTTACCTTGATGTGGGTGGGGACCGTTTGCAATAGAATCAAGGCCGATTCACGGAGCAGAGGCCAGACTGACTTCAATATAAGCATTACAAGCAGCAGAGACAATGCGGGGTCAATGTAGTATCTATTGAAATAAGCTGAATTACTATTAAGAACTTATTTATCATGCTTCGATCGAGGATTGGAGAGGTTGGCAATGTTAATCCCGACGGGGCAATTTAATGTCTTGGCAATCGAGACGCGTCTTCTTACGGATGAACGATCATAAGAAAGCACGTCAAAGGTCGCTGGCGATTTATAAGCTCGCGGTGGTGGTTCAACTGCCTCCGAGTGCGTTAAAAGCACGAGAGATCGAAGAGACGCGATTTCGATTCATTATAGGTAAAAAGTAGACAGTGGTTATTGATTGAGTGGCCCCATTCGAATAGCGAGAATTGGAAATGGGGGGACGCACGTCGAGTGTAGGAACGAGGAGCAGCAACGACAAGCTGATGTCGACTCGCTTGCAATCGTTGACGAAGATAGATAGATAGAGAGAGAGAGAGAGAGTGAGAGAGAGCGGTGGCGGGGACGGCGGGGCAATACGAGATGATAAAAGCGTAACGTCACTTGTAGTCCCAATTGGTGAGCCAGACGATGAGCGCCGAGACGATGACGATGACGGAGCCGAGGGCATCCGAGAGCACGTGGAGGAAGACGCCGCGCATGTTCATCTGACTGGCCTCGCCGTGGCTGTGCCCGTGGGAATGGCCGCCGGGGCGCTTCATCGGCGATGGCGGCCTGTAAGTCTCGTCGTTCTCGTTGTCGTCGGTGCCGACGAGTGTGCTGAGCCGGTTGTGGCTGCGAGATATGCCGTGCGAGTGCCCGTGACCGTGGCCGTGCTCTGCAAAGGTAAGCCGCGGGCGATTTATTTGCGGCGGACGCACCCTAAGGCTTGGCGACTCCCTGGCCGACCTGAGTCGTCGAATGTGCATCGAAGGAGTTCATTTGTCGCCGGCCGACCGTTGATTGATAAAATCTTACCGAGCTTTTGCTACTCTGGAGCGCCTTAATTTTGCTCCATTTATTGCTTTTCGCTATTCATTGGCGCGCTGTCTTTGCACTATATACGGCGTATTATCATATTGCTTCGAGAGTGAAATGGACTTTTATTCGAATTTATTTCTTAAGAGCCCAGGATGGTGCGATTACTGCGATTTTCAGCTCGTAAATGGCACGTGCGAATAACCGTAAGTGTGTTTTACGAATGGAATAGCCATCGCGTCCGACTAAAGTCGTTTATAAAATAAAAGTTCGCCGCCTCGCGAGCTTAGTATTTTATAACGGGACACTTATTATTCGTGCGTCTATTTAATAGATTCGAATGAAAATCCATTACGTAGCAGTGGGATGATATCACGAAATTACGTATGATTTTTTTTTTTTTGAATTTTTGTTATGGTTTTTTTGAATTTTTGTTGTGGTTTTTTTGAATTTTCGTCGTGGTTCTTTTGAATTTTATAACATATATTGGCGAATAACTACTTAATTTCACTGAAAGTTTGACAGTCGTGTCATGCTTATATTAACCATGCGGCTAACCTAGACTGGACGTAGAGGGGAAAGAATCGTTCGATGCTTCTAAGGTGGGAATAGGAGTAGGAAGTGTCGAGGACTGACGTAAACGTTTCACCTTAGTTAAGAATGGACTTAATATTCCTCCTGCGTGACCTATACAATACACATTAACGTTAATAAGCAACCTTAATATAAAGCTTACCAATTAATTGCTTGATTTCACAATGAGCAAAGTTTATGAAACCGAATTCGAGTGCTAAATTATTATTTTAAGACATGAACTGTCATTTCAATGCACCCCCGCGTATCAATGCCGCGAGGCTTGCAATGAAATTGAACGATTAATGCCGTTCGAGCACTTACCATGGAATAAGCACAGTCCTATGAGATTAACTAGAAGACCCAGTGCGCCAACTATAACGAGAAATTTGGCCTCGTGAATCTTTTCAACTTCGATGAACCTTTTGCAGGCTTCGACGGTAATACTAAAGCACAGCGCAACTAGAAAAACTGCATTCACTAAAGCTCCCAAAACTTCAGCTCTGGCCCAGCCGAATGTGTTTTTTGACCATTTCTTTGGAGACATCTAACGGCACATTATTGAAAGAAAAGAAGAAAAAAGTATTAAAAATCAAACGTAAAATTTAACTCTCAAGAGTAAAATTATCGATTGTAAAAAGTTTCTCGTGTTACGTGTGGCTTATTTTGATTTGTAAAAATTCTCACATGGGCAGATAAATAACATACAAGTAAAAAAGAACATGTGATTTACGATGCATTGCAAAAAAGAAAAAAAAAGAGAAAAAAAAGTGAAAAAAAAAAAATGAACGTAATTAATGTAAAATAATTAATGAATCATTACAAGAACATGTAACGAAAACGTATTCGGTCATGCATGAAGAATTGATAATTTTTTTTCTTCTTCAAGTACAGTTAAACTTATATCTCTTCTTTCTCGCTCACTTCCTTCTTTCATAGATTTTTAATTATGCAACGAGTTGATTGTTTAAAGCTCCCATTTTATAACAAAAGATTTCCACTACGGTCGTAATATTAAAAACTTCGCGTTTATAATACTTATTTATTATAATGACTGTATAAGTAATTGCGAAAGAAAAAAAATGTTTTTAATCGTAGTAGACCATTTGCGCATTTATTTATATTTGCATACTTACTTTTACAGAAAGAAATGCCACAACTAATGCAGCTACGTCAGACAACATATGAAAACTGTCTGCTATTAAAGCCATAGAATTTGTAACATATCCAACGATTATTTCCACCAGGAAGAAAAATGCCGTCAACCACAGCATAGTTAATAGACGACATTTTTTCCCTGCGAAGCGCCCCATATTAATGATCTAGAAAAAGAAAATTAAAGGAATTGGGATATCAAGAGAGGGGCTTAATAATTTATTGTGACAATAAGACATTAATTAAACGATAAGAACTTAAAAGGGTTAGCGACATTATACGCATCATCAACCTCTAATTTATCTCAGCATCGTATCTCTTATTAGATAAGCAAGTGAATTTGTAAAATAAAAAAAAAAAATTTAATTTAATAATTAGCAATTTATAAATATCGAAACATTTCTTCATCCAAGCATTATATTATATATTATATTATATATTATTATGCTTTTTTCTTTTTTTTTTTAATAAAATTTTAATCTCCATTGATTAACTATTACTATTATCTATTGATTGTCGATTATTATTATTTAATCCAAAGAATAGATATTATTCCGAATAGGCAAATGAATTAAATGATTTGGTATTGAAAAAAAAAAATTCTCCGCAAGCCTCGACCTACGTTATCTATTTCTAGTCACTTTTAGTTGAATTGAAGGTACTTATGTGATATTTAAATTGATCGTACCTCTCTTTAGTCGTGGAAAAATTACATTCACATTAATAAATTTCAGTAGCACCGAGCGGTCAAAGTTTTTAAAACTAATTTTTAAAAATCACTTCAGAACTTGAACAAACTCAATTATTATCATAAGTCGAGTAAATGTATAATTGATAAGTCTCAGATATAATACTCTTACATTTATCATAAACAAATATGAGCCATTTACACTTTGGCATAACAATCGTTAATCTAAGCTTCTATTGCACTAGTTTTAAGTCCTAATTTCACATGAGATATTGACTCGAGTAATTAAACTAGTAAACTCTATTGCTAATTTGTCTTTGTCATACCACTTTCTATGGCCAACATTAGCTCCTAATATTATCAGCCAAAAGCTTATAAGAAAAATGACCAGGATACTTTATTGGATTAATTATATATGCAACTGTCATAATCGTTATTATTTATAAACCTTTTATTCAATGCATACGTACTTTATTAACATACATTAATTTATACATGATAATTAATATATTTTTCATCGAGTGGCTTATTTATTTTGATTCATCGGCTTATGATATATGAAAGATTTTCACACATTGTGCCAAGAGTTGCTATCAAAGATATTAAAATTATTATGTATTACACATTATGCAGGTATAAACTATATTTAATAATTATTTAATAAAACTCAATGAATAAAAATTCATTGCAACATAAACATTTAAAGGAACTTATATGCTCTAAATATATAATTTTTTCTTTTTCATCATTCATCATAAGAAATATAGTATTTAAAAAATAAAATGTTTTATTTGAAAAAAACAATAAAAAATTTTTATATAAACATTGATAAAATACAATTCCGTATTATTAACAATTTTTTTTTATATTTTTTTCCATACATAAAAGTTTGTATAGTCTTAACTTTTTCTATTATCAATATTTATTTCAATTCTATACTTTTGTATAAACTATCTTGTACATAAAAAAATTAATTACTTTTTAATTTAATATATACATATATATGTATATAAGGTATTAGTAAGTATTGTTATGAATATTAAAATAAAATATTAAAAATTATGTATATGCGATGGTGACAGAATATTTAAAAAAATAAATAATTATTAAAAAATAGATTGAAAATTGGAGACTACAGGCACTTTAAAATTGACCAACTAAAGGGAAATTTTTGTAAATATTTGCTTTTAACAAAACAATTAAAAGCAATGTTAATAGGCAACAAAATATGAGAAATAGAAGGTATTTGAAGGATTTCAATTACTACACGGCTTGCAATATATATACAGTTTCAACTTAAAAATATTAGCCTTTTTGAATTTTTGTTGTTAAATAATGTGTTGAATCAATCGTGGGAATAAATTGATAAATCCTTAAAATTTTGAAAAGTAATGATTTAAAGCATTGTATTAAATATACTTAGAGGAATAAATAAACTTTAAAGATTACCTTAGCCGAGAAGCAATTCTTATTTAAAGTACAGTTAAGGAGACGGAGAGGCAAATGATAAACACAATTATTAGAAAAACGTAGAGAAGTAATTCTTTTAGAATGAGAATCTAAGAGCGGACTTAATTATCATCAAGATTAGTTTTCAATGTGTCCTAGATTAGTTTGTTGACACTTTCGATTGCTCCCATTGTATACAACGCCCGCGAATTGGACCACTTTAATAATCGAATCGAGATCTGTCGATTAATGTAACATAACTTTTCTTTTGCACGAGTGCTCTGGCTAAAAGACTTGGCAGAGAGCGAGAAGGCAGAGGCCTGAAAAGGCGAATGAAACAAAAAAGGCGAAAGGGAGGAGAAAAAAATCGAGAGAAGCCGATTATTCGGAGGCGCTTAACTGTAAAGAGATGCGCTCGCCTAGGCCGCTACAATATGCTCGCATTGACGGGCAAACGATAAAATATGTAAGAAAAAAAAGGTGAATCATCGAGAAGGAGGAAAAATATCATTCTCGAATGTTTAAAAATAGGTTATGTTGCGGGCGAGCGCGCGCGCGCGTGTAAAGAAAAAACGAAGGGAATCGTCGCTTCTTTTTGAAATTTTCAAAATAGCTTTGCTCCCGACATACTTTCCTCGCTCAGCTTGGCCGCAGTTCCCCGCCGAGGGCGAGGGAAACGAGAGGGCAAAAATGCAGGGACTGTGCAATAATAACTTACCTCTACCCAAAGGCTCTTCCGTACTCGAGAGAAAACTCTCGGCCCGTTTTTCTCTTCTTGCCTTCGTGACGCGTACCACTGGCCGACAAACGACGTCAAATCATATGTATCAAATGAAAATGTGGTGAAAAGCGCCGGGGAAGACGTTTATAAGCATGTTACAAAGCGAACCGAGAGCACTGCACTTTTCTACGCTACGTATTATAAGTTTGCTGCTAACCTCCAGCAGCAAATCACAATACACGATGAAGTTCGAGTATAAAAAAGTGCGAGTTGAAGTTCAATGATATAGAGACACAGTGCGCGAGAGTAAACGAAAGAGCGCGCGCACGAGGGAGATAGAGGGATAGATAGCGAGATAGCGAGATAGAGAGCGCGCGAGCGAAACCGAAAATGCACTTTGCGAGGAGCGGAAAAATGGGACTCGGATTATTCGAGATCGAGTGCTTCTCAGTCGTGTTAACTCGGCGAGCCAACAACCGACGTCGGCGAGCCAACTTGGCTCGAGAAAAAACTGCGCAAGCTGCAAGTCAGTGCGTAAGTGTCGGCCGCGTAAGCGCGAGGCGAAGGGAGGAGGAGGTTCAGTGACGGTCAGTCCGACCGCCGACTAATATCGCGCCGGACGCCCGAGCACCTTACCTCCCGTACCGCGACCGTCACCCACTCTTTTTTCCTCATTTTTTTTTTCATATTTACGTATTTTTAAATGTCGTAGCAATCGAAAATTGTAAGGAGGTACCGAGACAATTGCATTTGTGGTTACCGTTAGCCGCGCCAGCCGCTCGAGCCGCTTTCTTCCGTTATTTATAATATCGTTAATGGCCCTGCTTACGGCAATTCGAAATCCAATTGTTCTTTATGGAGTTTTATTATAGTGTCGTTTGACATTCGATGAAACGTCCGTTTTATTTTCGCGCAAGTGAAATGACTCGATTGAGCAGCATTTCCATTACAGGCTCTTAGGCTCTATAAGATTGTTTGTGAAAGCCGACGTTTGGAATAAATATAGGAATTTCGCTAAAATGAATCAACGACTCGGAATCAAAATCCACTCGATTTTTGAATGCGGGAG
The DNA here is from genome assembly GCA_030522565.1 of Ceratosolen corneri. Lineage (NCBI taxonomy): Eukaryota > Metazoa > Arthropoda > Insecta > Hymenoptera > Agaonidae > Ceratosolen > Ceratosolen corneri. The sequence continues at coordinate 60,625 of JAPYYT010000025.1, read as the reverse complement.
TATGCAAAAGTGATTTCACGCTCAAAGGAATCTGAAAATATATTTATTAATTACTACAAGAGACTCGATGAAATGCTTTCGAGGGATTACAGAGAGCATTAATTAAACGGCCGTCGTAATAAAGCAATTTGTGCCGCTCGCATACGTGTGTGCGTGCACACATAGGTATATAAATGGCTATAATCTATTTAAATTATTAATGAGCTACGATTGTCTAGATAAGCCAGCATTGGCCATCCGACACGTTGATAAACAATAGTAACGACGATCGAGCATAATTACAACAACGCTAATGGTATTAATAATAATAATGGGAATAGTAACAAAGCTGTCGATATTATAAAAGACAAAAAAAAAATTGATAATCACAAGTTTCGAAATGTGATCAAGTTTTCAGTCGTGTTCGATTATTGTAATATTTACTCATTTATTTACAATGGTTCCGAATTTTATGCATGTGCTTTCAAAGATCGCGTTAAAATATCTTTCTCGGCCTTCTGGAAGCTTTCGTAACTCGACGTTTCATCGTAAAATCGAAATGAAACACAAAGGTAAAAGAGCAAGCTGTGCAGCTCAATAGAATTCAAATAAGAAACAAATGGTCATTAAATTGATTTGAGATTAAAAAAGGAAGAGAGAAAAAAAACGGTTGCGCAAATACAAGTGCATCATGCAAAAAGTCTGGAACAATTTAAACAAACCTAAACACCATTCAAGCAACTTATTGTTTACAATATATTTTTAATATAGATAGTGAACATATTATCTATGAATTATATTAAAAATAATTATAAATTACAATCGGACTATTTTATACTCAAATTAGCTTTCAAATTCAAATGTAATATTTGTATAAGAATTAGTCGTCGTTTAGTTGGAATATTTATAAAATAAATTAAAAACGTTTAAATACAAGTTTTTTTTTTTTTTTTCTTTTTGGCCTTCTTTCTTATATTCAAGTATTTTATCTGAAATTATGTCAAATTAGAATAGTTATTTACAGTTATCTGCAAATCGCTGTCATCGAACAATTTTCAAGACAAAAAAATCACGAATATATAAAAACACAAATAACACTTACAGTTTCTGGCGAAAGAAGTTCGGTTTTATTTGCGCTCAAACAATTTTTTACACGAATTAACGCTCTATTGTCTAACAAAATTATGCCTAAAGAACCGGATAGTCTTTAGAACTTTTAAATTTAATTTTCTTTTGTAGTTTCGTAACGATTGAATTGATAAGATGCTTTTCCAAGTAGTGAATTACTTGGATCTTAAAATTGGACCAATAATTGTGGTAAACGAAGATAATGAAAATGCAGTTCGTATCTACTTCAAATGAAAGACGAAAACAATTTGATAACTAACATCTTGTTATCTTTTGATATTAAAATTGAATTGATGCTTATGTGAAAAATGTACTTAATATATTAATATTTTTGGTAATTAATTTTAACATTTATATTTGTATTTTAATCATACAAGTTAAACATTTTTTTTTTTTTTTTTCCATACTTTCGATACCATTTTGTTTTTTTTTGTCTTTTTTTTCCGCACCATTAAATTTAATCATATATAAACGATATTTTTAAAGCTTTTATAAAAGTATAGCGCCTTTTAACAAGCAAATGGCAATTTGCTTCTACCCAATGGAACATACATATTAAAGGCCTAAACAGTCATCTAGTTCAGATCTGAGCATTGTAATGTCATAAATTTAAAATTAAAAGCTTTTCTAATTGCTAAAATATAAAAATAAATAATTTCCACTTAACGATGTATAAAAAAATGATGTGGATTAATAGTCGCAGTATCGGTAAAAAAAAAAAAATTAATAACAAAATAAAAGCATTGCTTATAATTACCAAATCGTTTATTATAGATAGGTTCGATTACAAAGTAAAAAATATAAACATAACGATTAAAGAAATTACAGTGCTATCAAATACTGGTTCTTATAGTCAAAATAAATATTAAAATTTTAATTTTAAACTAAAGTTTTTTTTTTTTCTTTTTTTTTTAAAGTATGTTTCGAATCGATACTTTTTCTTTGTTTACCATTAATCTTAGGCTGTTAATTTACATACAATGAATGTAAAATTGAATTTCTTTCATAATAATTCCATTGAATGAGTATTCAATTTTTACAATATTTAAACAGTAACTGCAACTTCTTCGGTCAATCTTTCCATCTTTATGCACCAAAAGTCAATTTAAAAGTGATTTTTAAGCATCACTTCGTACAGTTATTAATACACTTCATTTTACAGCTTATAGGATTTCACCATAAAAATATTTACACGTCTTTAATTGCTTAAATTAAAACACAGAACTGTTAACCAATAAAGTTGGGCTGTCAACGAACGTACTCTCATAAAGATAAATGTAAAATATTAATTGATATTATAACTATAATAAAACGAATGCAAAGGCAACTACTTAAATTCTAAGGTACATGGCATGATCAGTCTTAATAAGATGTTAAAAAAAAACAAGAAAAGAAAAAAATAAAAAGCATGCCCCCCGTATTACAACTTGTTAGTGACAAGTTTTCAATTAATATAATCTACAATCTTTCAATTTCACAATATCTTCATTTTTCTTGCATTTTACGCACTTTGAATTTTATAGCTTCGTTGTACATGTCGGCCAGCTCGCAGACGTCCAGTTTATCCGTTAAAGTCTTGAAAAGTGCCTTCTTCGTATTCCCCGTGAATGTTTCCGTGCTATTCTTTAGGACGATATTCAATAAAGTTTCCGAAGACTTTAATTCCTTGTTCGTCCTCACTTGATCGAGGATCGATTTAATCGAAACTCTGTCCAATAAAACTGCAATATCACTTGTGTCTGGAAGCTGCTCCTCGCTCTCTTTCTCCCGCGAAAGCCTTTTCACCAGCATATTCAATAATTCTGCTAAATTGAATTTATTCGTAACCGCGTCCTTGATATCGCTCGATTTCAAAACATCGAGGACATTGGCAGCTTTGAGCTTCTTCTTGTAAGTTTTCAGCAGCGTGTCGAAAAACTCATCTTCAGCGTCGAATATTTTTGGCAGTTGCTGCAATACTTTCTGTAGGCCTACATTTCTCGTTGACATTTTAAAGCTGTCTTCGCTGTCATCCTCGATACTCAGTCCCAGCATATTCAAAGTTTCTTTCTTCAACTCTTTCTCTGACTTATAGATCATTTTTTCCTTGAAAAAAAAAAAAAAAAAATGAAGAAAAAATTTACCTTATCAAGTTGTTCAAAATTGAAATCGACAAATGTACAGTAGGTTATTAATAATATTAATAAAAAGTTAATATTAATACATATGGGATTAATAGTCGATCGATATATATATATTTTTTCTCTATGGAAAATCAATGCACTTTTGGATTTATGTGCAATACAGTAATATCTAATATGTATTTGTCAATTACTTGAGCCTACGAATAATAAATTTATAATAATAAAGTTAAGATTCCGGATACTATATTAAGCAATAAAAATGGCTTATACAAATTTTACCTAAATTTATGGAGCTCGTTTATCTTTGGTTAATTATTACGTCCATCGTATTTACAAAAAAAGAAAATTATTTATCAGCCAGTCACATCAAAGTTATATTCACAGTTCTGTGTATACAACACAAAATATACTTTGTACTTACTTTGTATCCCTTGAGGATTCTTTCGGCGTCGAATCGCTTAAGGAATGCCTGAAAGAGAAAAGCTTCGTCGCAGTGGTCCATCATCTCGGCACAGGCTTCCTCGTCGTTTGTCTTTGTCCTCTTTGCAGGGCTGGTCTGCATAGAGCAATCGATCGATAGCCTTTTCACTGCTTTCTTACATTCGTACACAGCCGAGACATTAATGGAGCCCAAGTCGCTATTGTTCCCGCTACTCTTCATCAGGTCCTCGAGCGACACATTGTCATTTCGAATCCTATCCCTGCGCTTATTGCCCAACGGCGTGCTCGAGGACACCACGTTCGTCGGCCGCTTTTCCGGCGTCTTCTCGAGCAGCCGCTCCTGATACCTCGAGAGCGCCTTCTTCACCGACGGTATTTTGGGACTTCTAATTGGTAGCCTGTTTATGTCACGCTCGGTTAGTTGGGCCAAGTCGCCGACGGATCTAATCGACCTGATGGACAAGTGCTTGGCGAGATGGCTCGTAAAGAGGGGATCAACTAACTCCGCGCTGATGTTCTCCACGGCCTCGACGCAGGATATTAGCGACGGGTAAACCGGCAGCGTGGAGTCTAAATTCTCTGGCTCGTTAAGTTGCGCAACACTGTGGGAAAAAATACGATCCGTCTTCAATCAATCAATCAATCAATCGCGAATCAAGTTGTTGATTAAATCAAGCGACAATTAATAATTCGTATTTTACAAAGCAATTGGTCTTGAGGTGTCGCTATTATGCCAGTTCTTAAATAATGCAAATTAATTATTAATGGGTTAAATACCTGTTTTGCGTCTCTTGCGTAAGGGGCAGGTTGGAGAATATGGAGTCGGTCACAGGAAGCGTGTCGCCTTGTTCTCCGCTTTGATGCGAGGAGCTGCCCGTGGGCTTGTCCGACAGATTTGGCGTTGAATCGAGGCTGGAAGAAATATTTTCGACATCTACCGTGTCCTCTAAAGAGCTCTGGTGATTGTCCGACTTGGGCAGGATATTGGACAAATTAATGGAGTCGAGCTTAATGGACGAGTTATTCTGATCGTTCTGCGTGGATGTTTTGATGGCGTCGATATTTTCGTCGCTCGTCGGCATATTATTATTATCGGTGAACATGTCGACTTCGAGCAAGTTATTGGGAACGTTGGTGTCAATCTCGACGATCTTGGATTCGTCCAACGAGACCTCGCATAAGACCGTCGGCAACTTTGCTTTAGGATCGGCGGGGGCAGCGCCATTACTGTCGTTACAAATCTCATCGTTAATGTCAATGTTACTCGACTTGTCGTCTGCGCCACTCAACTGGAGACTCTCGTTTTCCTTCTCAAGCTTTTCCGGATCTGCTATTTGGACGAGTCTCAGTTTCGCGTGCTTCCTCGACTCCTTCCGCGATATCGGGCTTCGAGACGAAGGCAGCTTTTCGAGTTTCGGAGGCGATGCCGACTCTGTCATAATTTCGTATCCCATTTCCCGAGATACCGGCGGATCGGCGAAGCTAACCCTCTTTTTCTAAACAACAACAACAACAACAACAACAATAACAACAACAACAACAACAACAACAACAACAACAACAACAATAATAATAATAGTGATAAGAGGAGAATAAGAATTGAGTAAGAAAGTAATGAGAAACTAATAAGAATAAGAATGCAAGAACTTGTCCTACAATGAGCGGTAGTTGCATTAATTATCAAAAATACTCATCAGCCTTTGTAAATTGGCCTTGGAGATGGAGGGAAAGAAACGTAAGTGTCGTTAAAAAGTAATTTTCAAAAACTACTCTTTAAAAACTACTAATTACACTTACGATTACCCTCGACCGGTGGCTTTTAATGCAATGTCACAAGAGAGATAAGGCACACGTCACTTACCCGGCTCGGTGTCTCGATGCTGATCTCCGGCATCCTCTTTAAAATACTGGCGCTCGGAGATGCCGTTAGGGATGGCGGATTGGCGTTGGACCACTCGAGGAGAGGCAGCTCTCTTTTGGATTTGCTGTTTGGTGATTCGTCGCCACTGGCGCCATTCTGCGAGGTTTCCTTCTCTTTGTCCGCGACGTCTCGCTCGTAATCTTGCTTGTCCATCCTCATACACATGCGCTCGCCATCGTTTCTCAAATTGCAAAACATTGTCATTGATGGCGACGAGCAGCTCTCCTGTCTCAAGCTGCTATTCATGTTGCTGAACATTTTCTCTTGGCGAATGCCAGCGGTAGTCGGACTCGAGACCCTCTCGCATTCCTTTTGGGCCTTATCTCTCTTCGGTACCGGGATTATCGTCACCTCGTCACTCAACGCTGTCTCCATCTTGCACGAGTCAGCAGCAAGTTTTTCGGCAATCGACTGTTTCGTCACGAGGCCGAGCATCTGGGCGGCCCGGCCTTGAAGTGGATAGCCCTTCGACCGGAAGATACGGGAATTCGAGCTCTTTGGAGATGAGGCGTGGATTGCCGGGGTTGGCGCTGCTTTGGCTGTCAAAAAAAAATTGGCAACAATTTCCTCAATTTTATTCTCAGGCCTTTTAAAAGCTACGATCATTCGTTATTGCTCGCGCAAATGGATTTGGTCGTTGCCTTAGTATTGCATTATACGATCAAGTGAACTAATACTACAATGGCACTTTATCTACAAAATGTGAGAGAGATAGAGTAGGTATTCTTACCAGAATTATTTTCACCCTTCTTTACTTCTACTTGTACGTAGACAACTTTGTCGGGTTCGAGTGTGGCCGGTATGATTGAAGTTTCATTAGGATCGCTGGGTGTTTCTTGAATAATTTTATCCTCCTTCTCCAATTCTTCGTCCGAATGCACTCCCGACTAGAATTTAAGATTATAAAAAAAGAAAAAAAAAAAAAAAGAGTCAATCAACGATAAATTACTCGTACAATTAATTACTTATTAAAACAATCGACGTAAACAATTCACTTTTACCTGTGCCAACTCAACTTTCTTTATTTTTATAAAACACTCGACTTTATCTATTTTCGAATTTGAACTCGGCTCTTGAGAACTTTCTATAATATCTGAATCTTGCGAAGATTTCAAATCTGTCGTTGCAGACTCGTCGAGTTCAACTTTTGAGACTGCGATATCTTAAAGTAAAAGCATCAATGGTATAAATAATAAATAAATATCTGCATCTCGAATGTTAGCTAACAACCAAAATGTTAGGACTTTAAAATAAAATTAATTAAAAAACAATCCAAAGACTTTCGATAAATTTTCTGTTATTATGCTTTAGGAGAAGAGGTAGTATGCGCATGTAAAGTATAAAGTTATGATCCTCACCATCATCGTCAGTAGTATTGTCAATTTGTTGAGAGCAGGTTATCAGAGTAGAAGTATCTTTAATATCAAAATTCTCCTGTGTATCGTCAAACTCGTTCTTTGTTTTTAAAAATGGAACCGTCGGCTCCGTCTTCCCTAGTATTATTTTGCGAGCCAATTTATTATTTGCATCCATATTATCGAATGCCGTCGTTGTCACCTTTTTCTGATGAGTGCTCTCGTCATCGTTGATCTTTACCATATTGACATTTAGAGAACGCTTTTGATGTTTTTTCGTCATAAGATTCTGTTGGCTGTTCGTCTCCATTTTATCCTCCTTCACTCTTTCATCCTTCAAAGGAACTGTCTTCTTCTCATTAGCTGGAGCATCGTTCGTTTTGATAATACTGCGTCGGCTTGGTAAGGCCTCAAATCTCATATCGATCTTCAAACGGGACATCTCATTCTTTTGGCGCTTTGAAATTTTCTTCCCACTGCTTTCCTACAGGTTTCATGAATTTTATAAATTTTAAATCCCAAAAGCACGAATTTCAATAGACACAACACCATATAGCATACATTTTGTATATTATATTTCGATATTATGCCACTTACTGTTTATAAAAAATAAATCAATATTTTATTGCGAATAACGGAAAAACGGTAGAATTTTATAATATTCGTTAGATTTGAGATTTTTCATGTGGAATTGGCTTAGAGAAAACAATCGTTAAGAGTAGGCTTAAAAGCTATCGTTGGAAAGGCTTGTATAAGCTACATGAAAAATGTAGTTAAATTCAAAGTTCAATTCCTTTAATTATTATTGGAATTATTTTCATAATTCTACCTCGAAGAACTATTCTGCGAATACAATCTATACTGATCTACATATATACCTTATTATCCTCGCTAGTCTTGATCTTTGACAGTGCATCGAGTGTATCGGGACGTCGTGGACGCTTCTCTCGCTCAATGTTAAGCGTACCCTCGGAATTACTTTCAGAGTTCCGGCGTTTCGTGCCACGTTTGTTTAATTGTTCCGTACTATTGAACTTTCTGAGACTGATATGCTGCGGCTGTAATGATCGTCGTGTTGGACGAATGTTCTTATTCTTATTAATTTTATTGTGACCGGCATCTAAAGGGACAGTTAAGATTACTTATGAAATAGGTGTGAAATATTGTTGGCGTCGTCATTTTAATAAATGAATTTTGTAGTGGCAATATCTGCTGACAATGAGTAATATATTGAATTTCCAGATAAACTTTTACATTAGTATGATTTCGGTATTTCGTGAAATGAAATTTTCAATAAGAATTAACAATCATTGAATATATTAATTATTTTTCATCGTCATTTATCGCGCATAAAGTATAATAATCATAATCATCATGTAAAATTTATAATATTTCAATATAAATCTCCAACCTGATTGATTGCTTTCTTCTGTCGGATTTTTACGTCGTATTTTATCAATAATGGATGGTGAAATTTGTTCTTCGTAACCAGGAAATTCTTCGTGTGACTCAAAGTCCAACCTTTTTGCTACAACTGGTACTGCTTCGGATTCATCCTCACACTGATTATTCTCTATCGTCGGAGCATCGATATCTGCCGTTTGTTTCTTTGGTTGTGGCTTTGATGAAGTAACAGTAGAACTAAAATTAAAACAAATCTTTGATTCGAGCATTCAACACTTGTAAAATAAAATTCTTCGAATTCCGTTAGGAATTAATAAGTAATACGAAGAGTGACATTTTTCAATGTTATTACGACGCAAACGAACAGTAATGCCTAATATCGAGTATTTAATTAATGATAAAACAATCGAGTGCAATAGAATAGAATGAATTGCTTTTAAAATTTTATGGAATGATATTTTCAACATCGAAAAATGTCACCAATGACTCGTAAAAATTACTTAAGGATGAAACTTTTAATACTAATGCCACCACTGACTTTTTAATGGTCTTTTGCAATTCAGCGGATAAGCCTTGCGCAGCATTTTTTATGTGCAACGTTGCCGGTACGATCTTTATTATTTCATTATTATTTGATAATGTTTCATTTGTCAATCGAGTAGGTGATTGACCTGTTTTCGCATCAAACCAATGTTGAAGCTCTTGGGAATCTTGCGAATTCGAGACAGTTAATTCATTATACATGGCCGGTATATCATCTCTTCGTTTCTTTAGCATTTCCTTCTGATGTTCCGTTAAACGCTCGACATCTAATTTTACATTTGTATTTATTACAACGAAATCCTAAATAAAATAAAATATTATCAGTAATGGCAAATCAAATTACAAGCGAATGAAATTTAATTATTTTTATATCCATATTTTTTTTATTAAATCTGCATTAAACCCATTCATATATTACGAATAATTAATTATGAATTTTTTTGTAAATACCCTATGAGATTGATCATTGTAATTATCTCGGATTTATAAATGAGAATCATTGGCGAAATTACCTGTGAATCGGGTTCGATATTAACAACTTTAATCTTCTGTACATTTTCTTTTCCATTCTGGACAATGGAGACAGTACTAGATGGGCTCGTCGATTTCCGATTCAAGAAACTCCCGACCTGTTTAACGCGTGTATTCTTCGCCTTCTTTGACTTCTCTTGTATTTCAACTATGTCAAAATTATTCTTAACTGACGTCTCTTCAAGTTCATTCATTATGTCTTCCAACACCTTTCAATACATTTAAATAATTACTCTTCGATATATTATTAGAAATACATAACAACCGTGACTGTTTACGTTGAATTTAAAAACACTTATATTCTTATGATTATGTCTTTACAGATATTGATATATAGAAGCAATAAATTTATTTCAAAATCTTACATGATTTGTCTTAATTAAAATTAAGAGGCAATAATTATGGGTAAATAAAATATAGTTAATGCGCATATTGATAGCAGCAATAATTAAAATGTACCTTCTTAGATTTGTCGTCGACGCTGTCTTTCATATCCAGAATAGAAAATGCCATGGAGGATATGTCCATATTAAGATGGAGCATGGCAAGAACTATAGTTTGTCGATAACAGCTAAGCAGTTCGAAATTTAAAGATTTTTGCAATTTCTTGAAAAGTCCGACAATTGTACTCCACGTGGCCGATATTTCACGTTCTAAGCTGTTGTCATCGACATTTTCAAGCATGTATTTTACGACAGGCTCGATAGTCTTTAGGTACATGCCAGTTTTCTCTATACTATGACTGAACACTCTTAAAAGAAAAACAGACAAAACTTTGAGGATTCTTTCCGTAACAAAACTCTTAGTCAGAAAGCATTGCAAGGTCAGCTCCTTTAATAATTGAACAAATGCTGGAATCATTTTATCTGCAAATGTACATGTAAATTTAAATAATTGTTCATATTAGAAATTCATATTGGAATTAAATTCCTAATATATTTTAATTTAGATCACTGAAAAAGAATTATGATAGCACTTGAGGTATGTATATGCGATACAATTCTTTGAATTACTTTTTATATTATTGTGATATAAAATGAAAAGAAAAAATTCGTAACAAATTTGATTGGCAATTAAAGTATGGAAAAAAATAAGATAAGTAATTCCTTTAAAAGATGAAAAATTAAAGCTAAAATTTGTTTGTTAACAATTTATTTGTGAAAATTTTAGCCATTTAATGAAAAGGAGTTTTAGTATTTTTCTAATAAGCTTATATAAAAATTTCAAATTTCTTTTACCATTTGGTAAGCTGTCGTAGTTAACAGTGCTAAGTAATCCATCTATACAATTAACTGCGAAATTGCAAGATTTTTTATCTTTTTTTAAAATTGCTATAATTTTATTTGACATTTTTTCCAATATCTCATTAGGCTTTATAGATACAATTAATTCAACTTGAAAATCAAATTGCTTGTACAAATCTCTCCATATTTCAGCTACAGTCGCTAACTATGGTAGAAAAAAGCGATCAAATATAATTAATTATGTTTGTGAATTATAGAATTTATGTACGAATAATTTATTTAAAAATACGGGAATAGAAATTCCTACCTGAATTTGGTCTTCGATAAATATACTCGTGAAAGGAAAAGTAATGATACTTTCAATCGTTTTAAAGTTATGTTCTATTAAAGTGCCTTCATTAATGTTTTGAGAATCCTCAATATATTTCTTTGCAATTCCAGCAAGGATGCACCAGATCTTACAGACTGCAAACCTGCAAGAAATACATTCAGCATGATTTATTGGTAAATTAAATAGGAAATTTTATATGTTAAAAAATTTCCTTCGAATAATCCAATTTCTACAATTAAATAAAAGCAATGATTTTATTCGTATTGCACTTTCTGTATTACACGATAATTCGAAGATTTACTCACGTATTGGAATTGACCTTTTTTGCATCCTCTAGAATCTGCAATATTACTTGCATCAATTCAATTGTTTGTAAATAATATCTGTTTGAATTTTTTGGTTTAATCAATTGCCAGAGTAACGATTCGATACATCCATAATGATCGCTAAAAGAATTCATATTTTATAATACCAAAGTATTTATAACGATTTACTTTTAAACGTACTTGATGAAATACGAGAAATTATCCACTTGCAAATACGTTTGTATGAGATCCTCGAGCATACTCTCGGTAAAATGCACACTATTGGATATTTTTTCAAACTGCTTTAGTATGTTAAACAAAAAATCTCTTACAAAGGCTATTTTATGATAACGATTTTTTATCAGTTCAATGATGATATTCATAACTTCTTTGTACATTGATGTCTGAAAGAAAAATAAATCCAATGTATAAGGTATAAGAAGCATTTATAAAAATATATGCACACATTTGTGTGCATGAACGTGCGTTAATTTACTCTTTCGATGTAATTTATTTTAATGCAATTTTAGAAATTCGGTTAGAAATATCCAAGACTCACTTTCATTTTATCGTACTCTTCGATCCGTTTAATCAAGTTATTCCATAAAACTTGGCAGATGTTTGCTTTATTCTTAATATCTTCGTTTGGTATTGATCCCAAAATAATTACAATTTCGCCGAAACAATGAATGAAAATCTTATAGATAGCCTCGAAAACTGTACAATTCACTGAATCAGGCAATTTCTCATTTATAGCCGAGAACGATACGTTCAATTGATCTTCTTTACACACAATTAGCTGTTGAAAAGCGTCGATGGCGAAAATTTGCGTTTTCATAAATTTTTTACCCAATGAGACACTACTGTCGGTCTTTTGAACAAAAAGGGGTTTATCGCCAAACGGACCGAAGCACAAATTTAAAAAGGGAATGAGAATTGTATCAGTGCATTCGGATATACTGGGATAAACTTTGAAAATTAAATGCCACCAGACCTCCAATTTCGTAAGTACCATTAATTCTGTTTTACTATTTTTAGCATTTAAAGGTACACACAGTAGTTTTATGCGACGACTTGTTGCCAGCTCACGTTGATCCAAAGCAAAATTATCTATCAATAGTTTCCAAGATAGAAAAGCTTGCCTGAAACATTTGTTAATAAATTTTGAAAAATCGAATAAGTACTATTGATTAATTTTTTTATAATCTATAAGATATCTTTTAAAAATCCCTGGTTTGTCGCTTACCTTTCAATTATTCATACAGTAAAATAATTAAAATTTAATATTATTTATTTGAAAATAGATCTGCACAATATTTTACATTGAATAAGTGTAATTGGATTAGTAATAATTGATTTTACATTTTGGCCATTATATTACGTTGGTGAAGAATGTTTAGCCTTTTAAATAATAACTTTAATAGTGTTGGTAATCTTTAAATTTATAATTTCATATTTTGTAATTACTTTGTTATCGGATTGACTTTACATTTCTAGACTACTTTATTTGATTTTATTTTGCACGCACGTCCAACATTTTTTACAAATTTTAAAGTTAACTCCCCCACATTCGACAATCTTAATTATGCTAAATTATAAGAAATTATATTGACCTTCGATTTGGATCAGCGGACTTAAATGCAAGCTCTTCAACCTTGAGGAGACTATTTACTAAACCAGAACCTCTATGGAGATCAGTACCAATGAAAGTAATACTTGTTTCCCATTGTGTAGCCCAGTCTTGATCGGAAGCATTGACCAACAAGGTCATTCGTTTACAATAAATATTTTGAAGCGTTGCCTTATATTTTTCCCAAGTTTCTCGATGAACCGATCTCACTCTTATCCCTAACTGATTCTTTACAGCTTGTTGTAAGACAAATAGAGCTTCGGTTCTCTGCTTGCGATGTCCTAGGTAAGCCATAACTATGATTTTATCCATTACTATTGTATCAAATTGTCGAATATTTAATCCCAGTGCAGACAAATTGTATAATCTACCAAGAAGCTGTAGAGTTTTTTCTACAACTTTTTCTTCGTATTCGTCGCTCTCGTTCAGTACTCTATTTTCCACGTTTTTCAGTAAAGTTACATTTTCTGCATTTTCCGACAAAAGCCAATCCATTGACTTTGGTTGAATTGATTTCATACTATTATTTAAGAATTCTATTATTGACAACTTATTGGCAATTATTGCCATTGTTTCATCCTTTAAGATGCTTAAAGATACAAGTATCTTAAGTCTAAAAACAATCGAAAGCACATAAATTGTGATATATAGATATTAATGTGAATGTGATATGAAAGATATTATAAAGTAATAAATTGATCATGCATTTGAAATGATATTTTTAGTTTAGCGTAAGAATTGCGATAAACAATATTATGACGAACCTTTTTTTTCGATTAATTTGTAAGATTGACTGGAAGAAGTCAAAATCTCTCTTTTTTGTTTCTGGCAAAACAATATCAAGAGTACGACATGCCTCGATGTATAATTTATCATCTTCTTTGACACTTGCATTGATGACTGAATTGCAAAGCTCGCAAAATTCTTCATCCTTTAATGCCTTTATGATTTTTTGATCTTCCAAAAACGTTCTACAAAATTGAATATTTTTTTAAAAATCTTTTAATAAGTAATTGCGTAGATAATGCTATCTTTGAATTCATTGTATAACCGACATTGATTTTTTTTTTTTTATAGAAAATTCACTTTACCCCGAGCCTGGTGCGAGCATAATCAAAAAAAAAGAAAAAAAAATGTTACGAAGACAAACAAAATCGAGTTTTTATCGTTATTTGATTTCATTTGTAACAATTTTCTAACTATTTATAGAGTTGTTATTTAAAAATGAAGATAATTTAAAAATAGATGGGAAGAATCTTGAAGAAACGTGCATGATAGATGATAAGAACTATACTATTCTAATTTATAAAGAGAGAAAGAAAAAAATTGTTTTTTTTCTTTTTTTTATCAACAGCCATTGATTAAACAATAAGAAAGTCGAAACAATTTTAATTAAAAGAAAAAAAGAGAAAAAAAAAGGAAGACGAATAAAAGTAACAATTTTTTTTTTTTTTTTATTAGCTTAAAATTATTATTTTTACATGTATATTTATTGGCCACCATTAAGCGTTTGGAGTGCAGATGTTTTTAAAAGAGTTAGAAACGAGAAAACTCCTAGCAAGTCTGCAAAGTTGGCGCAATTAACGGTGAAATAATTGCTTTAATTGAAATTTCATTTCACTGTACATTGAAATAGTAAACGTGTAAAATTCCATTAATGCCTAATTAAATTCCACTCCAGCCAATTACATTTAATAAACAAATCAATAATTAAAGCCAGGCCTCCGCCACTTATTATCATTTAATCATCGAGTATTTCAGTTCCTTAATAGGACAATATAATTACATAATAATGAATAAATTGAGGAAGAAATTATTATGTCACATTCGTTACGATTTGTGCTGCATTTCGAAAATTTTCCAAAACCCACGGCATATCGTTGTGTGCATGTTGCAAAAGATTGGAGTTAATAAATAATTAATGCAGTGCAACATTGAGTGAGCTTTCCCATCGACTTCCCGAGCGTCAAACTATACGCTAATAACTTCCTTTCTGCCAACGGATAACCTGCTTGTGTGTAACTGGCCGAAAGAGGAAAATCGATTGGCAATCAAAGCTAGAAATATCGTTAACGTTAAGCTGCGAAAGGCATCGCCTGAGATAAAGAAAACTAGGAGCCGGAGAGTGCGAAGCCCGAGGTGATCGAGCCGCGTAACCATGTTATTTACACTCGCAGTACGTCGTTATGCATTCGCAGGACGTTGGGACTCGAGGGACTCGCCGAGACTTATAAATAGCAGGAACATCTCTCGAGGGGATAACGCTGCGCCCGAGCAACTTAATAATAAAGTTAAAGCTCCTTGGGGGACAAAGGGGAGGCTTTGCGGCCAAAGGAGCACATACCTTCGCAAGGAGGTTAGGGCTTGGATCTTGGAATCCGGGGAGCTCTCTTCCTTAAGCAGCTTTATCATTCTTTGGAAATTCGCCGCTGACGCCATGTCAACGTCCCCGTGGCTCCGATAATCTTAAACGCGCGGGAAATCTCTCAGCCTTCCAGTGGCACGACTCCACTTTGCCTTCTCACGAGAAGCAGCAGTGACGGTAGCATAGAGCACTCTTGCCTATCCGCTCGCCTCGGGCTCAAAACTCTTCCCTCTTCTTTTAACTTTTATCGGCGGACCGAATGTGATGGCGGGGCTGGGGGAGGGGAGGGGAACAGAAGGTATGAAATATACGCGGGAACGAGGAGGCCAGACTCCCCACACTGGACAACCCTCGCTTTCCGCGAATTTCTCGCGCAGAATCTATATTTACGGGGCTGCGGGCGCGTTTACACTGCGGCACTTTCGCTTTTATTGAGTCGGATGGGGCGACGACGCTCGATTACTCGCCTACAAATCAATAGCTCGACGTTGCTGAGAACCTCGACTCGTTATTTTTACGTAATATCGCCACTGGCATTGTTATCCTCGTTCGCGGCGGCCTCCCTTCCTCGATATTGCCGCCTCCTTCCTGAAGATTAAACGCGTTCGCGAGAAGACATTATTGTGTACTTTGGCCTCACTGTTGGTTAGCTTTTTTCGTTTTATTTATCGGTTGTTTTGTTGCCTCGACGCTTCGATGGATGCTCGCAAGCCTCGCGGCTTTGGCTTTTATTAGATTTGATTACCGAGCGACAGGGTGATTTTGCATGCTCCTCCACCACTGCTAACTCGGCGATTATTGTTTCGTTATTGTCTGCCTGGCGTACAGCGAGTTTCGTTATTATCGAGGAGGGCATTGTTGACATTTACAACAATTGCACAATGGGAGTTTCAATGGCTGAAGGCGAAGAACGACTCGAGAAGCCAAACAAACTGGCTTATTCCCATCCTCTTCGTAAAATGCTGTAAATTTAGGCGCATTTGATTTATGTTAGAAGAGAAAAATGAAAACGAAGAAGACGTTCATTTGAGTGTTTTAAAGGTTTTTTTGGGGGGAGGATTTCGATGGAACGTAGCTTAAAAGAATGTTAAAAGTTCAGAATTAATTCAACGTTGTTAGTGAAAATCACTCTCCTTTTTATCAAACTGTCATTGTTCGAGCAGCATTGCTCCCATAAATTTATTTCCTTAATTGCACATTGCTTTTTGGCCAAATCCACGCATTCGTCAATCTCGCATACAAAAACAATGAGTACATTAATTCAAACACATTTCACTTCATTATGATTTATTGTACATTATTAAAATTTATATAAAAAATATTTACACGTTGTTTGCTTATACCTTAAATGACTACACCATTAAAAGTATTTTAACACCATATACGTTTCAAAAGGGATACTTTATTTTCAATAAAAAAAAAAAAAACATTCCATCATTCGTAACAATATAAATTCACAAGTTTTAAAAAGGCACTTTTAGTTACTTTACTCATTCTGGTAACACAGGGCGACTCTTATCGATAAGACATACAAAGAGTTCTCTTACATTACGTTAAAATTAGACTTTGGTTCCATAATTTAGTAGAGCGATGTTTGTGTTTTTGCCTTTTTCACCCATTCTCTCACGCTACTATCAAATTCCACAACAATCAGTCATTGATATAAGTTATTGATGTGTCTCAAATTATCATACACTTATTTACACAACTAGTCAATAATAATTTAGTAAGTTTTTCCAAATCTATTCCAATGTCGCTTTCAATGTGTTTTAAAATTATTGTTACTTTGTTCAGGTACAGTCAGATGCAGATTCTGTTGAATGCTGTTAAATCGGCGAAGATAGGGATCGTGTGAGAAACCGCTAATTCCACTGCAAAAAAAAACATTTCTTATACAAAATTGCAACTTGACATTACAGACGTATCCATCCTAATCAATAACTTTTACAATGTCAAACAACAAATTTTTTATATTCTCATAATTTTCTAAAAAACAATATATAATGTATATTACATATACCTTTTGTTTCTCACAATATATATATATATACATATATATATATATATATATATTAAAAATATGTAATTTGTCAAATACGTGTTATAATAAATTACTTTTTAACGCAATTTTTATAATTTACAGTAATAACACGATTTAATGGAAACTTTATTTAAAGTTTTATAAAACAGTGGGACTTACTCGTAGTGTCTATCCCTTACGGGCGGTGAGCGTTCAGTCGCTCCAACATTCCTATTATATCTCGGTTGTGACAATAATTGTGATTCTACATTAAGAACTACGTTTGCTCCAACCCTCAAACCTGTCCTCCAACGTAAAACCAGCCATTTCATTCTCTGAATGGCTACGAGGAACAAAACTACAGTGCGAAATCGAATTCGAGGGTTGTATCGATGATGTGTTCCACCACGGCTAATTTCGCGCTGTTTATCGGTCAGTTGGGCCAAAGTGGCCAAGGAATTCTCTTCAATGCGCTCGAAACTTACGAGTATACAGAGGAGGTATTTCTTTTGATAAATTAGAGACTTAATACGACTCTCAAATCTCAAATACTTGCCATAGAAGTACTGCATCTGTAAACAATAATGTTTTTATGGTTATTATATAGAAATTTTATAGATTGCCTTATTAATATTTGAATATTGCAATTGTGAGCTTTATTAATATAAATTTTTTAATTGTACAGAACTTACTCTTTCTTGCACCTCGCTTTTGCTGCTACATTGGTTATTACGATGCATTTGAGACAATTGACTCTCCAAAACTCTTATTTGATCCGATTGCCTATCGTTTTCTTCTTTTAAGCACATCTTATCTTGAGACAATTTTTCGATAGTTGCAGTGAGATCCTAGTTTATATGAACGAATGCATTATTATTGTACATTAATATTAATAATATGAGATAAAATTGCTTTTAAAAATTTTAGGTCATCGTTATCTTGATTAATGGAATACAATTTCTGACTATTTAGAATAAAAGAGATCATAACATTTTTTATGAAATTCAAATGCACGAAAATTGTGAAAAATATTTTTTCTTTTATAGAAATGTAAAAAAAAAAGAAAAGAAAACAGCATTTGCTATATAAAAATACATAAAAGCATAATATTTAAAAGAAAAATAATTTCATATATATATATTACTATTTATAAATAATACCCATTGCAAATATAATTACGATAAAATTGTTTGGACATTAGAACTTACTTGTGCATTCTGGAACAATTTACTTTGAGAGCTGAACTTATCAGGATATGATCTTTCTTTCTTCAACTCTTCGGTAAGATCGATCTCTCTTCTTAAATACATTTTTATTTCATTCTTTTGATCCAAAATTATGCTCTTCAATTTTTTATTTTCTTTTTTAATAGCGTTTAGCTGTTCAGTGAGTTCCGTTTCTTTATCTATTAAACAGTCAACCCGACGTGATAATTGTGATTCGCGTTCGCCGGACTCGGACAATTGTTTATTTAGTGTCTTCATGTCTATTTGGAAATCAAGCTAGAGAACAAATTATTTTAAATTTATTATACAATAAATTTGCAAACAAATTACGTAATATTCGTTTTAACGCGAGTTATCGAATAAAAATAATTAATATGCTTTCAGTTGATATATAATAATTCAATGCACTCTTTAATACTAAATTCTAAATATATTTCACACGATGCACTTAAGTTTACGTAAGTTGACGTGCATTTTAATCGTACTCACTTTATACACTGTAAATTATTCAATATCGTATGAGTTTAAAAAAATCTCCATTTACACTAAAAATTGTTTAAATTAATAACATATAACAATACTAAGTGTAAGTTTATAATACCTTGCATTTATATTTTTTTGTCAATATTGAAAATAGCTATGCTTTATTACATCTAATAGCTTTTTAAACTTTTATTATATTATTGATATTGTGCATCGTTAAATTAATTGATTAGCCATGTTTATCCCTATACATTTTTACTTTTTACTTTTGTCCAAATATACGACGACAATCGATAATTAATTTAAAAATATATTTCATGCATTTTAGGAATATTATTTATCAAAGTTACGTAAATTCACAATTAATTTAAAAATATATCTCATGCATTTTAGGAATATTATTTATCAAAGTTACGTAAATTCACAATTAATTTAAAAATATATCTCATGCATTTTAGGAATATTATTTTTCAAAGTTACGTAAATTCACAATTAATTTAAAAATATATTTCATGCATTTTAGGAATATTATTTTTCAAAGTTACGTAAATTCATTGATCAGTGTTTACTTATTAAAAATTTATTGAAGCGCGTAAAATTATGGCCATACTTTTAAATATCGTGCAATTCAAATTAATTTGATTATATAAAATTTCATTTCAAACATTCCAATACTAACCATAACTTCCTGTGCATTCTTCAGCTCTCTCCTGAGACTTTTCAACTCCGAATGCTCATTAGTCCTGCGCTGATTTCTTTTATTATCAGCGTCATTCATCGTTTTGAGTAACGACTTCTGCCAATTACATTCTTCGTTTTTGGCCTTCAGTTCCTCCTTAGCTCTCTTCAAATCCGACTTCAACTGATCTTTTATCGAGTCGGCAAATTCCATGGTACTTGTAAGCTTCTTAATCTCAGCTTCCAATGTTTCATACTGCTTTTGTCCATGTTCTTTCTCGTTGCTTAATTTCTGTAAGTTATCTCGCAATTCTTCGCACTTACGCTGTTCGATTTCTAACTTTTCTGTGATGGCCAGGAGTTCCTTTTTCAGCTGATCTTGTAAATCTGTTATGGCATTATACAAAAATAACATTCACACTCATTCATTTAAACGAAATGTAAAGACTAATTTTATAGTAATTATTGAATGAAAAATAAATATTTCATTAAAAAGTTTAAAACAATATTGTTTTACCTGTTGAGCTATCTTTATCCAAGTCTTTCATTGCATGCATCAGTTCAATATTTTTCTGTTCCATTACCAATCTATCCTTGACTTCTAAGGCTTCATCTAATTTAATTCTCAATTGACTGATCAATTCTGTATCTTTAAGCTTATCTTCTTCGACCATATTTTTTTCCCTCTGTAACTGCATTTGTAGCGACCTAACCAAGTGCCTCTCCTTAGATAAGTCTTCTTCCAATCTTACAATTTTAATTGCTTCTTCTTCCGCATCAGATTTCAATTGCATTATTCGATTTTCATACTCGGATATCTGTCAAGTCATACAAAGTGCTTTTATTCAATTGTACAGTATACAAATATTTTAGTGTAATTTTGTTCGTTTTTACAAATGATCATTTTGTTCGTTTACAAATGATGTAACTAACGAACAACGATTATTAAATAATAATTATTAAATAATAATATATTGCTTTTAACGAAATATTCATTTTCTTTTGTAAAATTTTGTGCTTGGAAATCGTGATAATTTGAAAAAGTACAATACTATATCGTGTACATAGTGTAGT
Source organism: Ceratosolen corneri (assembly GCA_030522565.1). Lineage (NCBI taxonomy): Eukaryota > Metazoa > Arthropoda > Insecta > Hymenoptera > Agaonidae > Ceratosolen > Ceratosolen corneri. The sequence continues at coordinate 39,844 of JAPYYT010000025.1, read as the reverse complement.
TGAAAAAACTTAATTTTTATAAGAAAATTTTATAATGGTTTTGCTTTTATTATTTGTTCAAAACAGAACTGTAATCTTGTGCACTTAATTCAATTTCATAAATCTTATTAGATATAATAAAATTAATTACATTCGCTTAAATTTAAATTTAAATTTTTAATGTTCAAGTATAATTTCTCACCTGTGATTTTAGCATCTCTCTCTCGATTTCCAAATCATCCTTAAACCTATTAAGCTCATCTATTTCCTTCTTTGCTTGCTTCAAGTCTTCGCGCTTTTGAAGTACATTTTCTGGCTCACCGTCAATTACATTAAGTAATTGTTGATCTAATCGCGCCGAAAGATTTAATTCTCTTTGCACCATTTCTGCAATGTCATTGTCTTCTTCTGCCCGCCTAGAAGTACTTAACATCTCCACTTCGGTTTTTAATCTAGCAATCTCTTCCATTAATTCAATATTGTTTTTACGCTCTTCTTTCAATTTTTTACGCAATTCAACAATATTTCCAGATTCCTTCATTTTACTTTGAATAGTTTCCAAAGCACAATGCAAGCTTTTACTATCATCGCTCATTTGACGTATGACTTTATCCTTTTCCTACAATTGAATTGCAAAAATTGAAACAAATAAGTCTTCAATCTGATATTTATAAAAATGTTAACGATTATTTTGATTCAAAGAAACGTAGTAGCAACAGTTGTTTATCAAACATTTAATAAAAAGAAAAATTTCAATACTTTTACAGATAGATTATGTACATTACATTTGCAATTTGAATTATCTTATAAGATTGATTTCATTGAATATCACATTAATATTTCTTTTTTTCACTAGTTGAATTATTTAATCTGTCATATTGCCTGAATCGATTAAAAAACCAATGAAATATTACTCGTATATTTTATTTTAAAAATCTTATTTTAATTTTTTTTAATTATACATTAGAGAACGTTCAAATAACATAGTCGATAACGACGTAAAAAATAGTATTACGACAAACCTTAAGGTACTCTTGTAAATGATAAATTTCTTGATCTTTTTCACTAGGGGATGATCCTCCCGATAAGCTGCTTCTTCTTGCAATTTCTTCTAACCTGCGAATCATCTGATCACGACTATTTAAGGCATCGCTCAAACGTTGTATTTCGTTCTGATATTCGAGAATCTCTTGTTCATAGGCATCAAATTTCCGTCGATAATCATATAAATCTTTGATTTCTTTTTCGATTTGTGCATTACGAATCTGGAGGTTTTCAATTGAAATATCTTTCTCGGCAAGAATTTCTCTTAGGCTTTCAATTTCTTTGTAATTTTCCTGTAAAGTAGAATCATTGTGCGTAGAGCGCTTTGTTTCATGGTACAAAATCTTCTCGTTCATCTAAAAAAAATCATATATATTATCTTTATGAAATAAATGCAAATCTTTAAAATATACTTAAAATAAAACCCATTTAGTTTATATTTATAAAACGTATTAAAAGGCATCAAAAGTTTTCACGTACTTCTTTAGGTTTATGTATTTATGTTTCTTCCAAACTCTATACGCTAATGAAAAAACCCTTTTAATAATTATTATTGAAATGGTTCGAACTAATAGATATTGAAAATTCTTTATTTTGAAGCTTACATGTAAAGCAATTGACATCTAAAAGACGAGTGTTGAAAATGATAAATAAGCGATAAATTTTACAATATTTGATATATAAAAATTACCCGATTGAAGCAAACGATCACTTTCAAAATTTCTCAAAAAAATCTGTTGATAATATTAAGTACACGTACAGAAAATTATTTTGTTTTTATCATATTTATCTATATCTTATTTTATACTGAAAAAGAGAATTTAAAGTTAAAAAAACCTATACTGGATTAATTTTGTTTAATAATTTCATTTAAGATTATACTACAATTTACATCATTTTTAAAATTTGTATAATAAAAAATGAGGCGTCTATATAATAATTTATAACGATATACGAATAGAAGATGTATGTCCAGAAAAAAAAAAAAATTTCTATATATATAAAAATACAAAAGGAGTTTGAAACCTCAAATCGAAATTATATGTGTAGGAAGTTATTTATTAGAATGAAAAATTTACTAATAAAATAGCGCATTACGAAGTTTTAATATAAATAATATAAAAATATTATTTATAATTCAATATAATAAATATTGAATTAGTACACAGTATGGATTGAATATTGAAGACATGTTTTAATATTTAATTTGAATAATCTTATTTAAATAATTTCTATTTTCTAAGTGTTGTGCTTAACACACGAATATAATATTCCATTGGATTCATAAAGTAGGAGCGAAGGTTAAAAGCAGGCAGATATAATTATATATATATATATGGTAAGATAATCTGGTTACTAAATATGCAAAGACAAGGACCAACATCGCTAACATTCAAAACCTAGCATAACCATTCAAGAATTTAGTGCGGCAGAAGGCAGTAATCTAAATCACTACCGCCATAACTGCAAATGAAAAAATTACCATTAGTCTATCTAACAACTATTTACCTCTTACATCCCTCTTCTCTAAATCAAATTATCCACCATGGCAGAAAACTGCATTAATCGCATTAAAAGAATACTCGCTGCTTTTTTAATAAATGTCTTTTTTCCTGTAATTTGATATATACAACGCAAACCTCTTTTCTTACCATAAAAATGGCGAAAATAAAGAATAATGATTACTCCAACTTCTTTTTCTTGTCAATCAATTTTTCTCTTTAAAACTTACGAGTAATAATAAATGAGGCCAATTTACCTGAATTTTGCCTTTAAATTCTTCTAATTCTTCGCTCTTTTTCTTTAAAATATTTTCGACTTCCTCCAGATCCTTTTGTATTTTCGTCTCGTTCATCTTAGCCATTTCATATTCAGCCTTGTAATATAATCTGTCCTGATTAAGCGACTCAATGTTCTCTTGTAGTTGTTGAAGATTATTTTGTATTTCCAATAATTCTGCATCCCTTTGTTTCAAAATTGTACTCTTGTTTTCAAGTTCAGATTTGATTTCGCTAAGATGTATTTCAAGATCTTTTAGACGTTGAACTGTCGTTAACTCGTGTTGTATTATTTCATCGTTATTTTTATTGAGTTTATCATGGCGAGGGCAAACAAAATTATTGGGATCCTCTGAAATTTCTTCGTGAATATCAGTATCAGTTTCAACGGACGGAGACACTGGGGCTAGTGATATTTTTTCTCGAACATACATTTGAAGAGATTCAATCTGCATCAACAATATTTAATTTTTAAATTGAACGTCTAATTTTATATTATAGTTTTATCATACACGTTGATTTATTGATTGATCGGTGAATTATAAATACATATAAATAAAAACATAAAATATGAAGTTAAAAGAGGATTACGATTAATTATTAACAATATTTTTATGAAAATACTATTGGAAGCACGAAATGTCCTCTGCCAAAAATTTCCCTTATTCAAATAATAGTTTATTGAAATGTGCAAAAATTATTAAGAGAAAAAATGATATAAATCATCATGTGTATAGCATCGTAAAATAAACGAATACTTTATCGTTAAATGTTATCTCGTTAATTAAATGTTGTAATTATATTTTTAAAATAATTTTTCTAAAATCAAGAATATACCTCCTTTGAAATTTCTACTAAATTTGAACTGATTCCATCTGAACTATAACTAATCGATTCCAAATTTAGCCTTGGCACTTTAGGAGTTTCAACGATTTCTTGGGAGAAGTCTACAACGTCTTTCTTTGACTGTGGAACTGCAGACTGCGATATTAAATTTGGTGCTTTTAAATTCGATGTATTGTGCAGCTTAGTGAAATTTGGTGCTTCTCTTATTGCTTCGGATATCTCACAGTCAGATTTTATCGAAAGGATATCACTCAGTGTACGAGCACTATTTTTTTGTTCATTTTGACGCAACAGATCTCTAAGTTGTATTTCATCGAGCGAGAGATAAATATCAAGTTGTTTTTCACGCTGTATAACTTGCTCTTTCAGATGCTCAATTTCTTCATTCTTCTCAGCTAGCATCGTGTCGATTAATTGTGGTAAGTTATTATGATTCTTTTCTTGAATATTTAATTTGGCCTAGAACAAATTTGCATCACATAATATAATTATTTTTTAAAAATTTTTTTAACGGTATCGTTAATATTAACAACAAAAATAAAATATCAAATTTAAGCACGTTTTAATCTAATTTACTTCAAATTTCAAGCGAATATTCTAAAGATATTAACAAATTTTCTAAAAATATTGATTCATTCGCTAAGAAAATTTATCAACAGATTTCATTTTAATTTTATTTGACATTTGCTTAAATAAAGGTAAATTTACATTATATTGTTTTTTTTTGTTTTTTTTTACAAATATCTAGTTTTTGATCATTTAATAATTCGAATAAATATGTATGTTATATTAATTAATATCATTTAAAATAAAAAAAAATTGAATTTAAAAGTATCTTGAGTTATTACCTTCATTATTCGTTTTTCTTCTTCAACAACTTCTAATTTATCTTTTAACTTTTGTATAATGTCATTCTCCGATTGAACAACATTTGCAATCTCAATCTCTTTTTCTGCAAGTATGCGGCTCATGCGCTCAAGCTGATCCTTTGTTTCAGCTAACTGTAATAAGTTTGTAGGATTATAAAATATTGTTAAGATATATTAATGAATACACTATTAACATGAAAAAGTAAGCATATCTGTTCTTTTCAAAATGCTTATATTGTAATTTGTCTTGAATCGCTTTATCTAATATACAGTTTTTCTTATTAAATTTATTAAATTATATACCTATTAATGGATATTTAAAAAATTAATTGTAGTAAATGATATATGAGAAGCTTAGTCTTAAATAATCTACAATGAATTTGAGATTATGATTATAAACATGTATTATCTCAACAAATTCAATTATTTTATAAATTGCTCTTATACACACACACCCATATATATATATATATATAGGAGCGCATTTAATAGCGCAATATATCGTACCTCCATATCCTTTTCTATGACGGCACGTTCGGTATTCTCCAGTTTGTCATTCATTTCATATAATTGCGACTCTAGCCTTGATGTCACCTGCCGTTGTGCGAATGGAGCATTCTGCTTCTGCTGTTCAAGTCTAACGCGTAATGTTTCAATTTGGAAAAGCTGTTCAGAGGTCGTTTGTTGAAGTATTTCCTGCTCAGCCAGCAGCTCCTCATTTTGCTTCTGCAGTACGAAAGGGACATTATTTTGTAACGATTGATAATTTTGTTCACAACGAATTATATAACTGGTGCTTTTTAAACAAATGCATTATACAGTGAATAACAAGTTGTATAACAATTAAGAATTATACGCCACATTTAAAAAGTGCCAGAGACGTCAGATTCGCAAATGCCACCAAGATTTGTTATTAAGTAATAATCCGCAGCAATTGCCATTACCTGAAGGCTAGTATACTGAACGTCCAAGTCCTTCAGTCGTTTCAAGGCCACATCTTCGGCTCTGAAATGCTTCAAGAGTGTCTCCTTCAGCTTGAGCAAGTGGTCGAGCGGCAGAACGAGCGGTAATGAAGGATCATCGGGGGTCGGACAGCGCGTTGCCTCGATCTGCTCCCTTATGGACACGTCTTCGCTCGGTTGGCTCAAACTCAGACTCGAGCCGCACACGTGCAGTGATTCCAATTCTCGCGTCTTCCGATCAACTTGCGACTGCATGTCGCGAATTTCAAGTCGAAGCTGCTTCAAGGCCGAGGAATTGGCTGTCAGTTGCTCGGAGCTCAGTTGGTGCTTACGCAGCTCCTCCTACGGATGAATTGGAGCACCAAGACGAGTTAGAATATGAATATTTTTAAATTATTTCTCTCGTAATAATGATTTATCGTTAAAATTTATCTTCAGAACTAGGCAATAGCAATTTGTATAATAATCGTTCGGATTCTGAATTATTTTATTAACATTTATCTACCTTAAGAGCCTAGATTTTCCAAATTTTTTTTGAAATTTATTCATTTTCCATGATACTAGTAATATTTTGTATCAAAGATATTCGTGACCGATGTACCTGTAAGTGTCCGATGTGATCACTAAGCTGATTGCTTTCATTTCCAGATTTGACTGCTTCAAGTTCCTGCACAAGTTTCTCCTGATTTTTCGTTTGCGCAATAACGATCTCTTTGAGCTGCTCGATTTGATTGTGCAGAATATCTTCTTTCTCAGATCTCAGCTGCACTTGCTGATCGAGATCGCATATGATCTCACGCAACTCCCAGATCTTCGTAATAGCAGTTTTGAGCTCGTTTTCCGTGTCTATCTTCTTGATTTCCATTTCTCGCAACTGCGATGTTAAACCTTCCACCTGGATAAATGATTGGCCATTATTTTGGGAAGTGATGGAAATAATTTTTGGCTCAGATAAAATGATTAACAAAAAATTATTTACAATTATCAGAACTGCGACAAGTAAAGCGTACACATTAGTTACGTGATTCAATAATTCCAAGCATTAGATGCGTGAATATAATTGTATCATGGCATGCATTTTATCGTTGTAAAACTTATTTATGTATTACTAAACTTTATTAAAATTAAAGCCATTTACTCTGCGCCAAGCGTATGAATAAAAATTCATTTGACTGTTATTATTAATAGTATAACATAAGAGAATAAAAATATTAAATTGCCGATATTTATTTACATACGATAATTATTTAAATTTATTATTAAAAAAAAAATGGTTTTTTTTATTTATTAAATGAAGAACAAATAAAAAAAAAAAAAAAGAAAACTAAGATAATCAAATCAAAAACTTTTAATAATATTTTGTAATAAAATGTAATAAATTTCATTATGATTTTATATTTTTATTCAATAGCATTACTAGTTTATTTAATTGAAAGTTGTATTTTTTATTTATATTTTTGAAAGCTTAAGTTAAACCTACAATCGTGTTTATTAATTTTTTATTTAAAAATAAACATGAAGTTATCAAAAGAATTGTAGGAATATTTGATGATACTATGTTTCAAGTATTTTGATGCAATATGCGCAATTAAGACTTTTATCAAGCATATCAATCACTTTAAACGTGTAATGTCCTTTTAACAGAAATTGAATCTAAAATGAAATATAGTGTACATCGGTTAGAACTAAATTTAAATTGCAAATGATTTCAAACTCTCTTATAAATTAGATATTAGAATCAAGTAAAGTGGCCAAAATACCGACAAACTTTAATACTTAAGCACATATGTTTATACTCTAATATAAATTTTAAAAAAATTATGGAAAATATTTTAATTACGTGAATTTGCCGTAATAGCGTAGAAAATGTTTCTGTTTTCGTATATTAAAAGCATATCCAAATTATTGTAAATCTTTATTTTAATAATATTTGAACAGCAAATATGTATTTTGTTCAATAAATTAACCTATTTTATTAATAAGAAATTATTTTAAACGTGTTTGCCAAATATTTAAAAATTGTATAAAAAAAAATTAAAATATCAATAAGATGATTTTTTTTAAAAAAAGCTTTTGGAATTTATTTTTATGAGACAATTTTATCGAATTCTGTCATGTGCCGTTCAAATGTACGGCTTCAAAAAGTAAAATCATATAAATTTATCATAAATATAATCCGTTGATATTTAAGAAATATTTAACTGTATATTTAATATTTCTAAACGATTGGCTAAATGAAAGAAAAAACAAAATAATAATATAATAAGATAATAGTATCTGAATATCAATTACTTATGATTTTAATATTAGCTCGATATTCTAACCAATTTATTAGTTTCTATTTCTAATTCCAACCAAATTAATTTATTAATAAATGGCATCCAATCATTTATTGGACGATTAAAAAAAATGCATATTAAATTAAATAAGTATTAAATAACACGTTAATTTCTTTATTAATCAAGCCTCTGTTGCTAAATTAAAAACTTTCATAATCCGTTAATGATTGACATTGCGCAATTACGTTCATGCTTCATCATGAGTAGATAAACCTGAAGTGAAACTCACTGATACATCGATCTCTGATTCGTCAATCTGTCGAAGCGTGGAGTTGCCTGCGGAGGATGAGGCAGGCGATAGCGCAGACTGCTATTGTGTGTGTGTGTGTGTGCAACAAACAGAGAAAAAACCAAAACCACAGTGCATAGAGAAAAAAACTTCTTGTTTTAAGGAGATGCGCTACTCATTTTATTACGATCATTTGTCTCAATACTTATCGTTCAATATTTATTCAAAAAAATAAAAAATTCCTTTCAAAAAAAAAAAAAAAAACGTTATCATTTTTTTATTGCGAAATTCAATAATTCGATACAATTATTGAATGCTCGTTGAGAAATAGATTTTCAGAATATTTTTTGAATATTGCAGAACAAAAAATTCTCCGTTAATATTTGCTGCAAATATAATATAATATAGCACCCGCGATGATTTAAGATTTGAAAATATTTTTATCATATTCTTATATTATTATATTATTATATTAATGTGGTAAATAGAATAGATTTTTAATACGACAATTACAAATGACGCTCTCCAAGTAATAATTCCAATAAAACTTTTATATTCATATTCTTAGTTTCTCGAACGAATATTGAACATAAAGTAAACACTTTCAAAGTCTATAAAGGTAATAAATAATTTTCATAAATCGTAATTCTATCGGTGAAGTAGCATCGTCACATCCCCTTATGAATATGTGTTAATACGATAATTCAGCAGTGATGCAGTGTTATAAGCTAACCTATATTACATCAACTTTTAATTATTAGATACAAAAAGAAGAAGTAGTTATTCAACGATTATTTTTATCTGCCTTTTATCTATTTTGTTTTGCTTTTTTTTTCTTCTTCTTTTTTTTATTATAATTACGCGTGTTTTATCTCACAGCACCGTTGTCATGTTGTTCAATTTATATATAAAAATTATAAAAAATGAATACGATGTGTTAAATATCCTACCACCAATGTGACATTTAAAAATTATTAACATCTTCTGAGAATCATCAATTATTATTAATAAAATGTAAAATATAATTCACTATCTTTTTGACAGTGAATTGTGTGCCGTGTAAACTTGTTGTGTGCCTACACACCCACACCACCGAGACAAATTTATTATTCATTGTAAAAATTACACTTTCATTCGTCCAATATATCATATATTATTCGTATAAAAGAATGGAATTTATTGCTTCGTCTTAATGAAAAATTGCATGAAATCACAATTAAACATTAACAGAGTATAGCGAAGACAAAATTAGTAAAACGAAAAAGCTCTAATAAAAGAATATGATTTATTATGAATATCGATCGATCAATGTATTTACAATGTGAATATAAATCAATCAATTCCCTCTTCGATATCAATATCAATCGATTAATATATCGTTCAGTTCTCGCTGTTTGTCTCGTCAGTCTTTAAATCCTTGGCCTACTAAACCCTCTTTTCACTACGACAATATTTAAAGATATTTAATTAATTTTCGAGCAATAAATGTTACACAAATTAAATATTTGTATTTCTATATCGTGCCATCAAACCTAATTTCATAAATAGTCGATGAAATTGAATGTTTAAACAGCCTAAGCTTATATTTGACCTTCATTATTATCTTATTATTTAGTTATTTACATTGAGTTTTAAATTGAATAATGCACGCAAATTAAAACTTAAAATCACATCAACTCGAAATGAGATGAAATATTAGCCCAAACAGGGAATTTATTACAAAGTTATTAATGAACGATAGAATGAAAGTGCACCAACTGCTCGCGCAATAGCCACATATCCATACGAAACAAATTTATCGAAGACAATAATGTAAAGTGAAATTTGCAATTGATGATTCCCAGAAAACGATCAGGTCCTTTTGTAAATACTCGTGTATCGTACATCGGTGAAGAAAAATAATAATAATAATAAAATAAGAACAGGTGTGTGTGGGTAGTTTGTGTGTAGGTTTCTATGTAGGTTTGTATGTGAGTGAGAGAGAGAGAGATAGTGAGAGAGGAGAGATGGTGAGGGGTAAGTAATGAGAAAGGCGAAGAAGCTTCTCAAGGAGCCTCTCTGTGTGTGACTGGAATACCTCGGCGGAGGTGATGCGATAGTCCCGATCCTTCTCACGTTCGCGTTCCCTCAGCCTCTCTTGGAGCTGCTGAATCTGCTTTGCGGCTTCGTCGCGCTCCGCCTCGCGTTCCACCGCCTGCTCCTCCTGGAATTTACGGGTCGAGCGCAGCTGCTTATCCGCAGCCTCAATCTAAGTTAGGAAGGAGATTTGTTATTAAAAGTTACATTTATTCCGTGGCCGGCTTGATAAACTGTTTATGGATATCGATTTTGGTGCTGTTTCCCTTCACTTTCCCTACAACTACTCTTCGATCATCATCGATCAGCTTATTATTAGCATTTAACTAGGCATTTTTCAAGCTCAGCAATTACAAAATTGAATTGACATAGATGAGGAATTCATTGCGGTTAATGCTGATGCGTTTAACACAAGTGTGCCATAAACGTGTGATTAAACAGAAATTGTACGAGTAATTAATTGTAGCTGAGTTTTTAGTGAAACGGTAAAGCCAAGTCCTTCATTAAATAATTTCGTTACTTTATAAAAAAAAATGCAACTCACTCTTTAATATCGTTTCAAAGAATATTTAAGTTAGAGTCTTTATACGAATATAAAAATATTCGAAAAATGGTTATTTTTTTTTTACTCATTTAACGTTGTCATCGTTGATATTTAATTAGATTACCTAATTCGTCATTTAAAAGTGCTTTTCATTTAATCATGTCAAATGTCTACAAAACTATACTTTCGAGTGCCATAAGATCAAATTGTCAAGGTGGTTAAAAAGAATTTGCGTTTCGTGCTAAACTATAAAAGCTATCGGGAGTATGCGAAAAGGTGCTATGTGCATGCTTGGTTTGGTCGAATGAGGCTTTAACGTAATTTTCAATTTTTTTTTTTTTTTTTTTTTTACAATAAATAATGTCCATAGGAGATGAACAAAACTTTTTATTTAAAAAATGATTCGATATCAAGACTAATGTGTACTTTGTATTATAGCTCAACTACTAAGCAATGTATAGTAATAATAATGCAAGCTTCAGCTCACAGATGGAGATTAAAAGTTTAAATTGTCAGTTTTTAATTTTTATAAAAAAAAAATTCTCAAAATATAATCAGCTGCTTGATTTTTTGCAATTTACAAGGATTTCGAAGCAATACCATGCAAGCAGTAGATGCAATGATTGTGTTTTCTTATTTTAATTTTAATTTCTTTTAGTAAAACAATGTGTCAAAAAAGAAAAAAAAAAAAAGAAAAAGAAAAAATTAGGATAAAACTTCATTTTAAGCATATTTCAATAAACAATGCTTTCACTTGTGTTAATTAAAAATCGTGTTCAATTAAAATGTAAAATCCAAATAAATCTAGCGTGCAATTGCTATAAAAAATAAAAATTATCAATTATTTTAAAACACATTCTCGTTGCTTATAATACTGTTTACCTTCGCAAAAATATACCTCTTTAATAATAATTGATAATAACGCCTTTCCAAATTAAATTAGTCAACGAGATAAAAGCATTCCATATATTATATTTATAAGAGTAATACTGGGGACAAAATTGAAATTAGTATTTATTTACCTTCGTACAGCGAACCCTGTGAATATTTTGGGGAGGAGTAGGAACTAATGAGATCTGCCGACAAGATAACAAAACGCCAATCACAATCCTTCCATCCATTGAGAATCAGTAGTTTCTTTTCTTTTTATTATATATAACTCACAAATAAATGTAAATGTAAAATTATTATTATTATTAAAGAGCGTTGATTAGTGAATTTTAGACGAGAAACAAGTCGATATTTTTTAAAATTAAATTTCGAATTAACTTAAAACTATTTAGTTAATACTATTTTGGAAACGTTTTAATGCTTTTTTCCCCTTTTTGAAATTTTGATTGCTAATCTTATGCAATGTAAAAATAAAAATTCCGAATTGTCGTTTAATAGCAATGAGAGCTCAATTCTCAAATAAACAATAATTGAGAGAAGAAATTGCAAATGAATTTGCATACTATTAAATTATTAATAAAATAAAGTGAAAACAATTTTTTGCAAATTTTTGATAGGATTAGGAAGTAAAGGAATCGCACAATGTCTAGTGAATTAAAAATGTAAGAAAGCACTTTCATGATTTTAATTATAAAAAAGTATGGGTGACGAGTAAGCAAAATTTTCATCATAAGGCCATATTAGCCATATTCATCGTATGACTTATTTTAAAATATTATTGAAAAAACTTAACTTTTACGTGCATTATTCTTAATTGATAATTTGAAATAGCGATAAGGATTATCGTGTCCTCTTGAGCAGTTCCATCAAGTAATTAAATATCATGAAAGTATTGACTTTACAACAGTGCATGTAAAATAGAAAAGTGCAATGTGCATTCACCACGACTACAATATATCATTCTATGAGAAAAATTGAAAAAGAAAAGTGAGAACCACCATGCAACAACTAAGTTATACACCACGTATTTATAAAGGAAAAAAAAAAGAAGAAAAAAAAAAAGAAAAAGATCATCTACGAAACGACAATTTTTAAGTGCTGAAAGTATCCAACAACCAATGATAAATATTGACATTACTTGATGCTGCAAGTCTTCTTTCTCTCTCTTCATATCTTCTGAAATCTTATCCGCGTGTTTGTATAGTTCCTCAATCAACTGAATGAGATAACCTGTATCGTTGCTACCATTCGTCACTACGTATTTGGCACGGTCTTGAAGCTCCGAGAAGTCTTCCTGCGATTCCTTGCATCCCGCCTCATCTTGCACGCCATATCCTTCCGATATCACTTCCTTTTTGCTTTCGGCGAGTAGTAAACGTTGTTGCAAATCAATTATCTTTACTTTCAGATGCTCGTTCTCTTCCTGGAAGTTAGCAAGTAACTTCTCGACCTCCATTAATTTGTCGATTGGATTATCACTATTTGATATAATAACAAATCAATGCAATAAATTAATCCACGGTTTGGAAAATAATATCTTTAATCGTCAGGAAGCAATTACATTTTAGTGAATATTTTATAAAAATTGTTTAACAGCATCGATTACTAGAGAAACTCAATTAAAAAATGCTATTCAAGTATGAAAATGCGAGTATCTTGCGATAATTACATAACAATGGCAATGAAAAGAAAATAATCGAAATACCTAGGCCCAGTCGACCAGGACTCGGAATCAGAATATGACACATTCAAAATCTTGGCACTCTCAGTTTTAAACCGCTGCAAGCATGCATCCAAGTCAGACTGTAATATTTTCTTAATGTCTTGCTCCCTATTAATTAAATGCTGCAAATTATTATCGCTGCCAATAATTGACGCAATCTCGTCCGATTGTGGTGCAAAGTGTACTCTCTTGGATTTCGCAATTTGTTCCCCGTCAAAGGGTAAATTACTATCTGAGCGGTTCATAAATTGTTTTTTATAAACTTCATTTATCAAGGTACTATTCAACTCCTCCTCGCAATCGTTAAAATAAGCAATTAGTTGTGCGACCAAGTCCCTCAGAGTTGTGCATGTTTTCTGCAATATATCCCTGAGAGAAAATTTACTTTAGCGATTATACTCCATTGAAAGAGCAATATTTAACTTTACGCAAATGACACTTAATATTAAGCTATTGCGTCATTTCAATTAATTTGCTATTAAAAGCTTCGGACTGGCTTATTACAAATGTAATTTTTGACATATTTAATATTAATAAATTGACATTTATCATTTAATATTGTATACTGATAATTGTAATTTTGTAACTTAATTTCGTTATTCGTTTATTAAATTGTTCTTTAAATTTAAATGTATCACGGAGAGTAGAAAGTATTACTCGAATGAAATATCCAGAAGAATTTCATACCTTTCGTTAATTAAATTACTCTGTAAAGATTCGTGTGTTTCTGTTTTAAGGCGCTTAATTTCCTCTTGCAATTCATAAATAATTTTATTGTTTCCCTCCTTCAAACGTTTAATTTCCTGTCCATGTCGCTCTTTCAAACTTTGTAATTTTCTTTCGGCATTACTTGTAAATTTGTTTCGTAGCTCAAGTAATTCTGTGGGCCAATTTTCGTCAGATTCAGATTCAATTGTGATTAAGGCCTAAAACATATATATTTTCCATTTAACATTAAGCATAATATTAAGCAACTATTCAATATAATTGTCCCGTAAATTTAGTACATTATTATAAATATTAAATTACATTATTATCGAATAATTAAATTTTGTATTTGAAATTGAAATTTCCAAAGTAATATTGTACATTATCCAATATTCACTTTATAAAAATCTATTTTTCAGACAAATGTAACATATTTATAAATATCATGAGAAAATTAATTTATATAAATCCAATTATCCTCCACCGATAATAAAATTTTAATAAAAGAAAAGTGTCCGTATGCAACGAAAATTTATACTTTTAAAATAATTCTTAATGCACGTTTATTCGTGAGATTCTAAAGAATTAGTTAAAGCGAATAGCATGCACGCGACAACTACCTCAATTTGTTCTTGAAGGGCATCGATGATGTCAATACGAGCAAGTCCTACTTGCTCTTTAAGCTGTCGATTGTAATCCGCTCGTAATTCGTTCAGCTCATTACTCTCCACTCCAGTTGGACAGCTTTGCTCAGTTTGACAAAACTACATGCATTTTCAAGTATGAAGACAATTACGTTAGTCACAAGCACAAGTTAAAAACAATAATTATATCTTTACCTAATCCCTTGTTTATTTTATAAGAAAATGACTTTTACACTAATTTTACACTTTTTATATCTTTTATTATGAATTTAATGACTACTAAAACGAAAATCATGCATATGAAAGGAAACAGAAATGCATATACAAATATATTACGTTTATGAATTTTCAAAATATATTAAGAAGAATTCTATTTCTCCTACGCTATTCAAATAAATGTCAAAGAACTTTCTTATTTCAAATACCATTATTAGATTTTATTACTAAATTTTTTTTCTATTAAAATAATCTACTTTTTCGAAGCTAACGACAAAAAAGTTTTATAACTTTTATAATAATATGTTGAAAAAAAAAAAAAGAAAAAAAAAACCCTACTTAATTATATTGTAAATACAAATGCCTAGTAGTTTCAACGGGAAAACTCTAATATTGTTTTGATTGATATTTTAGTTAAATAAAATTATATTTTTAAAAAAATTATTCGTTATTCAAAAATCAATTAGGCACTTTAAGTGCTTAGATGTTGCTTACTCTCAAAGTATCTAATCGTGATAATTATTCAAAAATAAAGACACATCGATTAAATTGAAATTCATGTCGATTAGATAAATCCGTCGTTTTGTAAGCCATATCCAGCACCATAAAACATCGAAAATGAACAAAAGAAACGAACCATATTGAATAAATAATATAAAGATATACCTGATCGACAACTTTCACTAGACTAGTGCTTTCGGATTTATCTTTCGCGTCCTGTAATTGTTTCCGAAGAATTTCCAATTTTTCTTCATAATCGTGTATGATCCTTTCGTCAAAAGTATTTTTCTGTTCTTCACTGTTGAAGCCTAGATGAGCAGTCTTTATTTCCTTATCGAGGACACCTAGAATTATATATAAAGTACAAATGATTAAGTAATTACTAATGTAAGAAAATTTAGATCTCGGTTTTTGTTCTTAATTTGATTTATTTTTAATTTGTAAATAAATAAACTGCTTTGATTTTTATATTTTGTTATGTGTACATTTGTACCAATAAATATTAAATTTATAACTTGAAAATTGAAGTAAAAATATATAATTGCTTAAATCAATACCGATCAAATGACAATTCTATATCCAGATTAGTTTTATTTTAACAAATAGTGAAAATTTTTATTTACACTACTTAATTGTAAGCACATTATGCACTCTTGCATATACATAAATTCATAAAAATAGATCTGTTTACTTTTTCATACCTAGGGCATCGCCACCGCCTCCTAAACAGTTTACAGTACTGCCACCAACATATAAATCCTCAGTCAAATCTTCGATTTCACTATCGTTATCTGACATCTTTCTTGATTGTAAGCTAAAAACTTCTTCAGAGTATTGTTTCTCCATCTGCAAACACTTTTGCTCAAAGTACTTTCGCAATTCTTCCACCTCTTGAGTATGCTTTATCTCCATGTCCGCTATCAACTGCTTCAATCTAGTTTCTCTCTCCTCGAAACTTAAAAGTAACTGTTCAAATCTTTGAGATTCAGTGGAAGTTTCTATTTTTAATAATTTGATTTCTTCGCGATAATCTTCTTCTTTTTGATGTGCTTTATCTAATTAAACATAGAAAAAAGAAAAACAAATTTTTAATCATTAATTTTCCCAGTAATTATCTAATTTAATTCTTTAGTTTTCATTTCTAACATGTACAAATGTACTGTCAATATGCTCTTAAACATTTATATTTTAGATTTGATTATGACATATTTTACTAGTATTTCGTAGGCAAAATAAAATGAGGTTTGAATGATTGTGCAAATACATTTAAAATTAAAGTTAATTTAATAGTAAAAAAAATTATATGATCTTTAAATCGATACAGTTAGTTTTAAAGATTCAAAATTAAATTAAAGCTATAATTTTAATAATTTGAAAGTTTTTTAATGCAGTGTTATATAATTGTAATAATAATAACAATATGCAGAGAATAAACAATATTAATAATATATACTGAATTTTAATATTACTATTTTAGCATCGTATTTAAAATCTGTTTTTGTACAAAAGAGTATATTTCTACAATTTTTTAAACAGGCCATAAAACCAAATACTAAACTGTATATAATTGATATTGTAATAAATAAATACATTAAAAATAAATATGCTTTTAGATAATTTACTTAGTAGTTCCTTCTGTTCTTTCGTTTTTCTCTCTATCTCCTGCAATAAGTCCAACTTCTCTCGTTCATAATTATCAAATTGTTGTCGACATGAGTCTAGTTTCTGCAGCACTTTGTTATAATTCGTTTGCCTATGTAAAAGCTCTTCAAGATTTAAAGTAGACATATCGGTACATCTAGTTTGATCTACTAAGAAGGTCGAATCACTTAGCTTAGTGTCTCCAAAACCCAATGTTTGATCCAATCTCTCTTCAATAACTGCGCACTCGGCGTAAGCACTTGCCAATCCAGTTTTTAACTTATTACTTTCATCCACTAGTCTCTGATTAATTTCACTAAATTTATCTAGCTTTTTAGTATAATTTGCAATTGTCTCGTCGCGAGCTTCAATTATTTTTTTAAGAGCGTTAATCTCCTGCTCAAACCCACAGTTTGGCATTTGTACAACGTCGAGACTATCGGCGGAAAATCGTTGCTGCTGTTGTTCTTCAGTGTTGGAACCAGTCTTATTCTTCAGCTGATCACACGTAGTCTTTAAATCCTTAATTTGTTTCTCGTAGCCTTCCTTGGCTTCTTCCATTTTTGCGACTAGCTTGTCATAGTTGTCAATTTTGTTTATTAATTCTTTTTCCAAGTTTGCCTTTTCATCTGAAGAATTAAAAACCATTTTATTTGTTAAAAAATTAAAAATATCGAATACAAAAAAATAACTGCATTGAATATTTCGTTAAAAGTTTATTAAAATAAGCAATAGAAAAAAACTAGAAAGAAAATGCTATATATAAGATTTTATAAAATTCTCATTTCCAAATGCATTTTTTCAATATACTTTATTAAAGTAATGAAAAGTATGAATACATTCAAGAAATATAATCTAAAGAAATATAAATTTAACACAAATTTTTTTTTATTGAAAAATAAGATCATCGTTATTCCAAAACTTGTTCAAATTACTCAAATTATAGTTTAAATTTAATTTTGAAAATTATTTCTATTTGTTTGAAATTGGCATTAATAAGTTTTGTATGCTGATAATTATTTAATATACTACAAATTACAATGTTTCCAAATCATACGTATAATTTTGCTGAATATTTTAACATCAGAAATTGCTTTGTATGTTCTGAAAACAAAATGACTTTTCTCACCTAATATCTGTTTTGCCATTTGATTCTGGAAAGCCATCTCATCAATACTTTGATAAGTTGTTTCATCCATTTCTGTAAGACTGAGTCTGCTAAGTGCTGAAGAAGACTTCCTCGCAGCAAAAATTTTATTACTTAGGTTCCTTTCTTGTACCTGACCATTTTTTATTAAATTTTGTGCATCTAAATATCTGGACATTAGATCATCTAACTTAAACTGAAAGTAAAATTTCATTTTATACATTCTAAATTAAAAATACATTCATTTGACTTATGATATATATATATTTTTTTATAATATTCGACCGAAAATTAACATGATTCGAAAATTATATGCCTTTATGCATCACACATATGTGCAAAATCATAAACACATAATTCTGCATATAAAATGTGAATTAAAAAATGAATAAAAATATTAAGTTCCAATTCTACCTTAAGGGACTCTTTCTCTGCCTTCAATAAAGTAGCATCATTTAATGCTTGATCTAAAGAAAGCTCGATACTTTCCTTAGAATCAAGAACAGAAGTAGTTGCTACATATTTTGTTGTCATATCCTCAAGCTGGAGTTTATGTAATTTAATTTGTTCGTTAAGCAACTCTTTTTCTACAGAGTGTGACTCTTTAGTATTAATTAAATCGAGTTTAAGAGATTCGATATTACGTTGGTACTCAATTATTTGTGACTGAAAATCAGATAATTTCTTCGTATAACATTGCTCGTTCTCTTCATTTTTGTCTTTGAACTTTTGCAGTTCCGCCTCATACTTTTGCAGTTCTGCCTCATACTTTTCCATTAATTCCTGCATAATAAAAATATTATTTAAGTTAATCGACAATGTCTATATTTATTTCCTAAAGTTTACACTTGACAATATAATATTTTGAAAATTTCTTAATTACTCAAATGACTTCTTTAACATCAGTATCTTTTACTGTTAGTTGAACTATCATTATCTAAAAATTACTGCTCGCTTAACAAATCATAAAATTTATGTAATTTATAACGAAATAATGCTAATGATATCAAAGAAATATTGTTAAAATATTAGAAAATTAGAATATGTCGAAAGAATATATGATTTCTTTATAAAAAGAAGAAACATTTAAAGTTTAGTCATTAATAAGGTTGGATAATTTCTTTTCCTGAATTTATATAATTTGATTCTATAAATAACTTAGCACACATGAGAATTGGGTTATTAATTCAATTCCCAACTTATACTATAAAATCTTATATTATCAGAAAACGAATAATTATTTTTTTAAATAATAAAAGAACTTAAAAATTCTTTCAAATATAAATACATGGATAATAATGTTTACTAATAATATATGTATTGAAACGTTATAAATTTAAAATAATAAAACAATTACTAAATAAGAAATTTGTTTGACAGTAGTTGGTATATTTCTAATTAATTAAACATAAATATATTACATGTGAATTATCTTCATTTTATGTTGTACAAATAATTTAAAAGAATTTGAACAATTTTAGTAAAATAATATAGTTAATTATTTATAATTATAAAGAAAATGTAAATTATACTAACTTTTATCTGATTTTCATGTTTTAGATTGTTTGTATTTGTTTCAGTTACAAACTTTTCAATAATTAATTTCGTTTCCTTTTTTATTTTGTCAACTTGTTCCTCGCATTGTTTTTGCAATTGGTTAGTTCCACAGTTGGTAATATTTTCCACTGAATTGCTTTTCATCTCTTTTTCACTGTATGAAGTTTTTTCATTTGCAGAAGCCTAAAAACATATAATTGATTTAGCCTAGTATTTATACACTTTTAAAGAAATTTTGAAGCAAAAATTAAATGAAATATATGTTAATTTAAAGCGATTTTGAAATTTTTAATTGCAGAACAGAGTAACTGTTACCTTTTCATCATAAGTATTTTCTCCGTTAGAAATTCCTAGTTGAGTTGAATTTAAAATACTAATTTGACAAAGTAAACCATCTCTAGAAGCTATTGCTTGTTTTAATGATGTCGTCAAGTCTTCAATTAAATTATCTCGCTGATTTATTGCTCGCTCAAACTCTTGAAACTTCCCAGTGAAATTGAATGATATTGAATTTATTTACACATAAACATAAGTTTTGTTTTGTTTTTTTAAAAATATTACTACTTTCAGATAGATGATTCAATTATAAATATAATTTATCCTTATATTAAAGTATTAAAATTTAATAATATCAAATTTTAATGCATGTAAAGTTTAATTGAATACAAATATAGAAAAAGTTATTAAAATAAAGAAAAACTTGATTCATTTCTCGTTGATATTAATTTTTATAATAAGGTACATAGATTTTAGTGGATATATTATCAATTTTGTATCTTGAAAAATTGTTAACGTAAAAAATTATAAATCTAACCTTATTACGATAGGTTTCAATGATGTTCTTGTTAGGGATATTACTGTTTTGACTGTGAGATGATGTTGGAGAAGACACGTCAGTTTCTAAGTGATCAAACTCAGCATGAAGTTCTTCAAAAACTGCTTCCTTTCCCTGAAGTATTTCATTTAACTCAGTAACTCTTCCGGTTAACCCTTCCAAGTCACCGTCACCTTCTCCTTCGCTCATGCTAATACTGCTGTACGTTATGTCTCTTGATAAAGCACTTTCATTAATCTGAATATATTGAAAATTATATTTTAATAAATTATTAATTTAATCGCTAACTTTTAATTATTAAAATGGTCATGAAAAATTATATTATTTTGATTAAATTTTCTAATTATCCAGAACATTCATTAGCCAATGTTTGATAAAAGATAATTTAAACTGTATCAAACCCTTTAATTAGATAAATATATATGAAAAATTAATGACATAATATGATGAAACTTACATCAATACTTCTTAAATCAATAGATTGATTTTCAGCATCATTATTACTATTTGATTCTTCATCCGAAGCTTGTTCTAAACTTTTACTTAATTTTTTATTAGCACGTTTCAGTTTATAAATTTCCAACTGTTAAGAATAAAATTAAAAACAATAAATTAGTGTCATATTTAATAAACTAAATATAATAAAACAATTATTTATTATATTATAAACTAAATTTATAGTAGATGTATTAATGAAGCTGTTACGGGTATCTGATTTTTTATTTAATATTGTATACTATAATAATAAGGAGTAATTAATTATTAATTAAATATATGCAATATGAAAATCATACGATAACATTGATGTGATTTGATGAGTCTAAGCAAGAATAAAAATTTACAAAACTTTAATATTGATCACCGTTATTACTGTAACAATTTATAAATGAAATATAAAGACAATATTTATTGGATATAATTTATTGGAACCTTAATTATAAAAAGATTTATAAACATTATATACATTTTTTGAACAATTTACTTTCTACGTATTATTATTTTCTACCTGTATCAATGTAAAGCTTAATATAGACTATTAATACCACCAATAAATTGATTATTTAATTTTTTAACTATTAATAGCACTTCAATTGGTAGACTATGTTGATTATGAATTTAAAAAAAAAAAAAAAAAAAAAAAAAAATTAACAGCAACGATACACGATAATTCTTCGATAAACATTAATAAAATATAAATAAAAACTTAATCAATTGCAGTTGAAATGGCAAATAATTAATGAATTATTTAGTTGTAATGTGAAATTCAATTTAAAACGATTGCTTGAAGCTTATGAAAATGCCCTTGCAAAGTATGTAACGTGGATTGAGACTAGTTTCTCTGAAATGCATACAACTGCTTTTCGGGGTAAAATCAAAGATAAAAATAGTCGGAGTGCTATTACATTTTAAGAGCCCTTAAACTCAGTATCTATCTTTATCATTCTTACCATTTCCCTGCCAGACTCCAAAGCCTGTCTTCTACGCTTTTCGTCATCCATTCTCAGGTTTCTTATTATGTTATTATGCTTTGATGAATAATCTCACGATTTTCGTCTCATCTTCGCAGCTTTATTTAGTAACAATGAACCGTATTATCTTACCGACTATTACATATGACAATCATACAATCGTGTTGTTACATCTTCACACTTCCTTTAACTTTAATAAAAGATAAAGACGGAGATATTATGTTCTAACAGTTCAACACTCCAACCGCCCGATTCGATTTCGACTCCTCTATTTCTGTCTCTCTCGCTTGCGTTCTACCCCACTTTGGTTTGGCAGTTATGGCAACATATTTATTATACAACTATAATTTGAAAGTAGAAATAAAAATTTATGCTTTCTTGTACGGCTAGCCCGAGGATTCCTCTTACATATAAGCTGACACTTTTATTAAACGGCTTACGCTTGATTATTGTTTACAATGTTCCGATGAGCGTACGGTAATGAGAGGCGAGATTTTAAAAAGCGGACTATATCAAGATGGTGGGGAATTGAAAGTTCAATATAAATATATTGGGCGTTCGTGATTAAGGAGATGATTCCACAAATAGTAAGGTCACGGCCTGTAGAATTTTAACACTTTTACTTTTACGCAAATAACAAAGGTGCTTGTAAACATTACTACAACTTAGGATTGCATAAAAGTATTAATACGCGTGGGAAAAACTTTAACAAAAAGTATGACAAAAAGTAGCGTACAACAATATGCGAGATCAATTTAAAATAGCAATTGCAATTTCGTATCGAATAAACGCGTCTAATAATATAAAATACATATATGAATAAAATTTACATTTTTAAGTATTGCTTATATATTTTTTATTATATCTATTATAGGCAAATCTATTAATATTTTCGTATGTATGCATGTATGTATGTATGTGTATATATATATATATATTATATTGTATCTATAAGGAAATATTAATACTCGAAATGACATTTCGTTTACAACGTATGAATTTAATTAATGTAAATGAGCACTTAGATGGGTATAAAAAAAAAAGCATTCCGAATGAGAATGCCTTTTATATGCCTTTCGGTAGTGTTTTAAATTGATGGACCGACGCCCAGCATCAAATGTTAGTCAAATGAACTTATCATAATCGCTCTCCAACAGTGATATTCTATTGAAATAATTATAACTTTTGTTATGTTGAGAATAAGTTACGAGTCGTAGCAGGATACACATTCTTTAGTTGTGGTCCAATTTTAATTTCCGTATTATCCCATTTTGAAAATGACCCAAAGAGCATCATATTTAATTCTTTATATATAGCTATATATGCATATGTATTTGTAATTGATGTTGTTGCTGTTTTTGTCACCTTCCTTTTCCCGATAAATGCAATGTAAAATGGGCATTGAAATTAACGGGCATTCATCGAATTTTATAAAACCAATAGATCACGACCGCAGCAGATGTGCGATAATGTAGGACTCGCTCCAATCGGCTAAGCACGAGAGTCGGAGGCGCATGCGCCAGAAATCGTATACCCTCTGGCGGCGTTCTCGTCAACTCGATTCAATTGAAACTTTGACTGATTGTGATAGTTCGTTACAACTTTCAAATAAAAACAACAGGAAAAAAGCAGTTTGCAACGGGCGCGCGTACGATATACGTCGGGCGGCTCGCGTGGGGCAAAATCAACACGTCTCAGCGTGTTTTTTGTCTGTCCGGTGATTAGCCGTGACAACAAACGGATTAACGGACAGTTATCAAAGGCGTGCAGCAATAGAAACGCGAGATAATGGATTTTCGGGAGCGATACAAGAGGATCGGCTTCGGCCGCGAGGATATGGAGATCAACCGGGCGCTTAGAAGTCAACGTCGCGACGAGGCTCGTCGCGAAATGCGCAGCGAACGCTTCAATATGAAGCGGGGCATGAATTGTAATTGGGACGATAGTTTGGAGCGAAAGAAAGAGGGTGCGAGCAAAGCGAGACCGACGAATCCTGAAGAAGAGGCCAAGAAGAAAACTGCCGCAGGTTTGTTTTATGTCAGGCGAGCGCAGCAAGTCCGTCCTTAGGTCTTATTTGATTGCCGCCACTTTTTCACTTGCGAATGCACAAAATAAAGCCACGCAACCTAATGGGTTTCACCAAAATATTCCTTTCATAATTCAGTGCAATATTTAAGTGAAAATCAAAGCCAGATACATTATTATTTGAACTGTAAAAATACTTTGATAAAATAGCTATTTAATAAGGCAAACCTTATATTTCATCCAAATCACACGGTAATAATGTTTATCAATGATATATGGCTTATTATAAAACATTGATTTGTTAAAAGCTTATTTTTGATGAGAAACATTTTTAATTTGTGAAAGAATATTCAGCATTTTTAAAAATTCCGAAACTCAAAAGTTTTAAAAGTTACTGGCTTAAAACGCTTGTCTTATCACTATAATTGTTTTGAATGATATTTTTAATATTAGAATTATTGTTTTATTACTCATATATATATAATATAAAGATGAATATATAATATTATGAACAAAATATAAAATATATTTTAACAATCCATTTAATGTCTGTATTTACAAATTATTTTATAATTAAAATAACAGTTAAAAATTTTGCAGATATCTTTTTTTTTTTTTTTTTTCAATATAAAAAAAAAATATTTTATAAGAATAATATAAGCTTATAATATACATGCTGAGTAAGAAAGTATAATATCAAATAGTATTGGAAAGTACATTCATGAATTATTCAATTTATTACAGATTTGGAAGCAGCAGTTCAGAAGCGCGTGTTGCAGTTAATGAAGTGGCGTGAAGAAAGGAATCGACGAAGGATTCAAGAAAAAAAACGAGCTAAACCTGTATTTAAAGTTGGAGTTGTTCATCATCGTGTATACTCTCCACCATTGACCAAAAATCCAATTCCTACACCAATGCCAAAACCTTGTAGAAACAAAGAGAATCAAGCAGAAGTGCCTTCTAAAAGGGTGACTAGAGCAACTGAAAAACGTTTAGCTATAAAATCAATAACAAATCACCAAAAACGTGAAAACTTGAAATCCAAGAAAGGAACGATTAAGGTATATTTAATAAACATATTAGTAAACTTCTATCAATACAAATTACTAGGAATGCTTATATTAACATTGCTAATTTTATTAATATATAGAAACTTTGTAAAATTGTAAAATTGTAAATATTTTAATTACTTAACTTTCTCTTTAATTAATTATTTATGATTAAAAAATGAAGTATATTTATATTTTAGTAAATTGACTTTAAAAACTATATATAATTACTATAATCTAATTTAATGTATTTTGAAAATTCGTATTTTTTTCTATTTCATTATGTTACTAATATTAACTACCTTAAACAACAAGATTACAGAGGAGTTACCTATAATACCAAAGGACCATCAATTTAAAGCTCCCATTGGAATCATGCCACTTCCAATGTTTGGTCGCCAGGCTTTGGGAAATACCAATGAAAATATGGAATTAGATTTAAGTTTGAATATACCGTCTAATAACAGCAAATTTTGCAAAAGCTTGTCCTACAATTCAGACCACGTATTTTCATCTGTCACTCACTCGTCGATCTTACCAAAATTGACTAACAAACGCTCAAATAAAAATCATAATACTGATCCCAGTGAAAAGTCAAATACAAGTTTGAACAATTCGTTGAATAATTCATCTGTGGAAGCAATATCTCTAAAAGTTTCATTTGACGATCAGGAAATTCTAAAAAATGAACAAAATTCTATTAGCGATAGTAAAATAGATAGTAGTTTTAAGAGAAATACAAGGTTGACGACAAACAAGAAGAGTTCCTTAAAAAATATGGTTTCAACTGTAGAACCAACAGCACACTCTATGAAGGGTCAAGAACTTGTCGAGATTGATCAAAATTATGTTGCCTCCAACTTGTCGAATGGGAGTGAAATAGTGAATAGAAGATCTACTAGAAAACATACAAACAGAGCTGTTGGCTCTACAAGGCAAACGGAAGATGTCAATTTTATTCTGGAAAATCAAAAAGAATCAAATATTCGGAAGAATCCTCAGTTAACTTGTAAAAGCCCCAAATTGAATTCCAGCTTTTCAAAACAAAAGAAGACAAAATTATTCACAGAAGAAAAGAAATCTAATACAAAATTTACCGATGAAAATGAAGGACTGGAAAACAGCTTTCCTTTAGAAAACGAAGAAACATTAAATAACAATTCGGATTCGACTAAAAATGCTAGCACGATAAATTCCGTTAGCTTGGAGAAGAATAAAAGTGAGCTATTAAAAGCATCCAGTAAGAAATCTCTCAATGAAGATAAAAGCATTAACGATTCTTTCAAAAAATCCGATTTTATTCTGGAGTATCAGGGGACGTCGGAAGAACAATTGAACGCTCATTATAAAGAGCTCAATCTTATGGATTCAAGTCTCACGAACCATAAAAAAACGAAATCACCTGGTAGAAAAAGATTAACGCGAGTAATGAATGAGGTTCAAAAGTATGTTAACGAATTACAAGATGAATCGTTGATAAAGTTTTCTCCGCGTCGCTCACTAAGGCAACAAATTGAAAAGGCTTCAAAGCCAAAAGGTTCTACAGTTGTAGGAATAAGTCCGAAATCGCAACCTGCTAATGAAATTAATTTCTCGTGGTCGGAGCCAGTCAATGTGTCTACTATTTCTGAGCCAGTGAGACGAGAAACACCGGATAAGAGAGAAGACAATTCGCAAAATTTCAGTTTAAATTTATCCATTACGAAAGAATTACTTTTAGATAAACCACCTGCGTTCTTTTCACCTTATATAGTAACAAGGAGAGGTAAAAGCAGCTTTCGCAAGCAACCTTCGCCCAAGGGAATCCCTACGAAGGACACGGTCATGCAGAATCTCAATATATCGGTAGAAGACGAGGAGCGGACGGCTCAAGTAAGAATAATATTTCAAGCATATTTTTTCACGTAATCAATCGAAAGCTTTCATCCGTCGTATCAAAAACATTAAAAAAATTTTTCCTTCAATTCACGCATTTTTCATGTCTGCTGTCTCATACAATTTGTGATCATTCGATGAGAATTTTTTTCTTTTATACTTTTTTGAATAACAATTTCGTGTTTCAAGTAAGGCTAAAATATAGAATTCAAGTTGCAATTTTATAGCACTTTAATATAATTTAATCAATGGCTTTATTGATTAGAACAAGCAAAAACAAAAAAAATCCCCATTTTATTTTGCGCCGTATGGCTTTTGGATATTTTAAGTTTTTAATTTATATATTACGAATGAAAATGAACGTTTATTTTTTATTTTACGAAAATAGGTTTAACCTTCAATATCAACGAAAATAATACTTAATGTACTAATTCAAGTAACTAATTATTTTAATAACCAATTAATTAATTTTATAGTTTTTACATAAAAAATCATCAATTTGTAATAAAAGCTTATTTAATTTAATCGAAAAGTACATTGAGATGTCTTTCATATTAAGCGCCTAGTTACATTAATGTATCATAAGTTAGAAAAGAAAAAAAAAAACATGCATTATTGAAAATCGATATGTATCAATGTAAACAAATAATTTATCATTTATTATCGAAGAAGCTTCTTGATTTTTTGTTTACGTGCGTGCGTGCGAAAAAGGACTAAATATTTGCAATACTTTTTAATGACTGTGCTTTTTAACGCTTATGCGCGTGCCATTATGATAATGTGTAATCGTGTTATTAGTTATGCGAAAAATTATTGAAACGTTAATGATATTTACAATTTTTGTTACAGTACTACAAGTACATTCTTAATGAGGAGATTAACCGTCTAAATGAGCGCTGCAACTTTTGGAATCTAATAAAAGAAGATGATACCACCCCTGAAGAAATCCGCGACGTGATACAAGCAGCAGCTGGCCAAACAAAACTGCTCATTAATAAAAAGTTCGAGCGCTTTCGTAGTTTGGTACTTGATTGCGAAACCGGCAAAGGCGAAATGCTTGTTACGTGTAAGGATCTTCAAGGATTTTGGGACATGATGTATATGGAAATCAAAGACTGCGACAATCGATTTAACAAACTCGAGGAGCTAAAGCGCATCAATTGGATAGATAAGGAGTCGGAGGAGATCAAGGCCACACAGCAATTAAACCAAAAGAAGAAGCCCGCAGCGTTGAAAAAGTTGGCCAATAAAAAAAAAACTGTCTCTACAAAGCCGAGCTCACTCAGGGCACATATTTTGGCTGCAAGGAAGAAGCAGATTGGAGATGTGGATGTCGATGGTGATGCTGAGATGCATGGGTGGGTGTTGATAATTTACGAAAATATTTGCTCACCTTATGGGAACGACGCCAATTGTTATAATCGAATACCGTCGTGAAAAACTTGAAGCGAAATAATTTTTGATTATTTAAAAATAAAGACGAAAAAATTAAATGATGTAAAAAAAATTCCGTTACGTTGAAAAATATGTCTGAGAAAGTAGATGAAGTAAAATAAAAGAGCATATAAATAATACTCTATTAAGAATCGGCACAATAAAAATCTATAAAATTACGCTGAATAAATCGATTTTACAATTTTTAGTTTTTAATTTTTAATTAATAGCTATTTTATAATTCAAAGCTACGATTATTATTATTATTATTATCGTTTATAAATAAGTCATTTTCTAAAGTTTATTGAACTAGCGTAACAGCAAATAACTTTATGACGCGTTATTTAGCTGCGGTGTACCCAAACTCTCAGTGCCCTAATGTCTTAAAAATTGAATTTAAATGCCCACTTTCAATTTTGTAGGGATAAAAAAAGTATCAATCTTCAGAGAGACAAGGATTCTAGAAACTCAAGCGCCAAGAGCGCGGTTAAAATCGCTCGTCGAACTTCTACGCCAAAATCGTCAAATAAGTGGCAACCGGCATTAAAGAAATTGACGCAAAGCCAAAAAGTTACTACCACAAGTCCGTTGATTGTTATGAAGCTCAGTCAAATGTGTAAAACACCGGAGGTGCAGCTAGACGACTCGATCATCTATATAAATTCTGGTCGCACGCCTGCCAAAAGTATTCTCAAATCGTGCAAGGATGATTTAATAGGCTTCGCTGGGAAATCGTCGAACAAAGTCATCTTTAAAGAGGAGTCCATGGAGCTTTACGAGTTCAAGAATAATAAAAGCAGTAATGACGGTAATTTTTACACATTAGTTATTTTTTTTTTTACGCGGTTAAAGGATTATATTTTATTGTATTAACAAATGTTGGAGGCATTTAAAATTTCCTCTATTATTTTGTCGTGTAATTATTTTAGAATCAATACACTTTGCGCACGTAATAATTGAACGAGTAGAGTCGTTCTTTTTCTTACACTCCTTTTTCATTTTATTATTTTATTAATATTTATTCTTCTGATTAACGATAATTTATAATTGTAGATGAAATTAACGATTGTGTAAAGCCAATCGAAAGAAAATTGAATTTTGAAAGTGACAGCTTTAACACCTCGCATACAGAAGGCGGAGAAGAAGGCAGTAATTTGATAAATTTGTCGCATCCAACTGTACAAAATACTGTAGGAAACACGTCTGGTAAACATCGAATTCCGAGAATCATAATTCGCGAAGAGAGCAGTCCCTCGTCCCAAATGAATATAACAATTGAGAATTCACCTGCCAATTATTTAAGCATTCCTAATAAATCTGCAATGAAGAATGAAAGTCCTATGATATCTATATCCTCATTGACTTTAATGGACAGCAAAGCTGAAGATTCTAGTAAAAAAGCGACGAAGACGAAAAAACAGATTTCGTTCAAAGAAGATACAAATGAAAGCTATTCACGAAATCTTAGGAGTAGGAAATTTTCTGTGCCATTGACGCCAAAATTAAATTTGAAAAGCTCTATGGTACGCTGATGCATATATTATCATTAATATTGTTATTGAATTAGCTTTCTGTAAAGTAGCTTTAGTAAATACAGAAATGATTGAAAATACATTTATTTATAAATTAACGTAAAAAAAAATTACAAATGATTAATTGCTATCCTATTAAGAACGCAATTAATTTTTTCTTTTAATTTTAAGATCAATAAATATTACAAGATAATGATTTATAATGTAGGCTAATTGATAATATATTTATTATGTAGAAAAAGGTTGATGAAGATTTAAGTATGGAAGTGAATGACAGTATACAGGAATATACAGACAACTCACCTTACTCTACTGAACCAAACAATCAGCTAAAGGTAAAAATCGTTTTGTTAAATATGTTAAGAAATTCCTATGCATTAAATTGATATGCTAAAATACTTGGATGAATTTTATGTAAGGTTTTCAATTTTTATGTGCTTTAAATGTCCTTTTTATTCATAAAATTAGGAATTATATTTAAATGCAGATGGGATCATATGTCAAAGAAGTATTAAAAAAAAGAAAAATATTTTAAACACACCAAAACTAAAGCGAAGTAATTCAGAAGTAAGATATTATTATTATTAATGTTAAATTATACGTAAAATTGATTTAACGTGCATAATTAATTCTTTCACATTTTCTGCAGGCTTCAGTTAAAAATACAAAATACGGTAAAAAAACAGAATTGAATACACCTAATGTAACACCTACTATGCCAAAAATAAATCTAAGAAATAATCATGTATGTTTACCTCTAATTTATTTGATTTTTTTTTTTAATTTGAATGTGTTTTCGATATTAAGAAGATTGTATAATAATAATATTCTGACTGCTTTTATGTTCAGACACACGAAATTAATTTAGATGGTTTAGTTTGTCCAGTGATTGATGTTGCTAATGAAAATAAAAAATCATCAACAACTCCTAGAGTTAGGAGAAATACAAAAGTAATTTGATTTATATAATATTTATTAATCTAAGAAATTATTAATAAAATCGTTACTTTTTTTTTATCCAGAAATCGCTTATCAGTACAGAGTTAAGGGAAGATAACGCAAACATATCTGTCGAAGAAATCACTAAAGTAACGTCAAATAGGACAACAAAAGCTCTCAATTTAACAAGTAATATGAACGAAACTAATAATTTTGAGTCGACAATAAATAATATAAAAAGAACAAGCTCAACGCCAGTTAATAGAAAATTAAGTTCAGAGAACAATTCGAGAACAAGAAATTCAAAGGTATAGTATATAAAGCATATATTTTTTTTATTTTCATTTATTTATTTTCTTTGTTGTTGTTTTAT
Source organism: Ceratosolen corneri (assembly GCA_030522565.1). NCBI lineage: Eukaryota > Metazoa > Arthropoda > Insecta > Hymenoptera > Agaonidae > Ceratosolen > Ceratosolen corneri. The sequence continues at coordinate 8,619 of JAPYYT010000025.1, read as the reverse complement.
TTATAGAAATTGCAAGAAAATATAGAACCTGTTTTAGAAAAAATTAATCAGAGTTTCAATGAAAACGTTAAGATAACAAGTACATCGAGCTTAAAAAAAAAAACCTCAAAAGTATGTTTTACGAATACACTAACTATTATAAAATGAATATAATAACTTTACTAAAATAATATTTTTACAGAAATTTACAGAGCATTTGGAAGGAGATGTACAGCAGGCTGATTTAAATAATACAATAGGCGGAACATTAACACCAAATAGACGAAAAAGTTTACGAGTAAATACCAAATGCAATAATTATACTTAAGTAAAATATTCGTGGTTATAAAATTAATTATTTATAGCTGTAGCATTTTTAATATGTACATTTTATTTATTGCTTTGTAAATATTAATCATATTTATTTATTTATTTTTTTTTTTACTTTATGTTATAGATAGCACGAGTAAACACGAGAAATGAACATTAAATTTAATAATAGGAATACAATTATTATTGATTTGTGTAGTAAAGATCTAATATAAATAAGAGCATGAGGTTAACGATCAATCTTGATCTATTTTTTATTCCTATTTTATAATAAAAAAAATGTATAAGCAAATCATATAACAGATTTTATTTAAATTTGCTTTAAAATATATTGAAAGACTATTATACTATACCAACTAAAACTGTTTGTTGTATATTTAATTATAAATCTATAATTCGATTGAGCATCATAAATAAAACGTTGATCTCACGGTCTTTGATAATAATTTTATATATAATTATTATAAGATTACTTTTATAATCTGAATCTGTTGTATAAAAATAGAATAATTCAAAGATTTTATTATATGATAAAGTTAAAGTGTTTCCAAAAGAAAAATTATTTTCGTGTATTTATAGAAAATAAATTTACAAGTTTTATTATTTGTACATTTTTTATCAGCTATTTCCTAGCCAATAAAAACGAACACTATTATCTCGACAACTATTTTCTTCATTATCGTAAATTCTACTGCCTGTACAAACTGTCAGTATAGGCAAATTTTTATGCAAATCAACTCCATTAATGCAATCCGTTGATATTTGAATTTTATAATCTGGATTTAACTCTTCATCAATTTGAAGATTATCGGGAATTTTCCATATTCTTACTGCGCCATCGGTTCCGCCTAAAATATTTTATAAAAAAAAATTATACGATCAAATAATGTTTCGAGGAGAAAATTAATAATCACCTGAAATAATTTCTTTTCCACTGTAAGAAAGTGAGAAATATATTCGTTGGTTAGTATCAGCTTGACGGTTCTCTAAGGAATACAAAACAGTGCCGGGATTTCGTAGATCCCAGCACAAAAATTCACTGCCTCGGCGAACAGATGAGTAAAGTTTTGTACCGCATGGACTGAATTCAATTTGTGTGACACCGCTACTTGTTTGAAAAGAGCAAAGTGGCCCATCTTTGTATAAACCTAAAATATTTGTAACGCTAAAATGAAATAAATTCTTCTTTATTAAATATGAATTTAAATACTTTACCTATGTATTTAGAGTATGTCCCGAAGGCAATTAGTCCTGACATTCCAGGATTTTCACGAATACATGACACTAATCCTGTTATATTAGGAAAATCTTTTTTCAAGTAAATATTATCTAACTGACGTCCGGGGTGTTCAGTGTCAAATATTCTTAGAACATTTTTATATCCACTCCAAATCTGTTTACCAAAATTAGTAAATTGAATACTTATAGCAGCTTCAATTTCGTCTAGACTAAAAAAAATGAAATCAAAGAATGATATTTATAAAACGAAATGCTTTTCCATAAAATTAAATTTTTTTAACCAAAGTCTAGCGATTATAAAAGCTATTTTCATTATTTTATTTCATTTTTGTACAATAAAAAGTAAATTGTTCGTATGCTAACTGATTGTAGGCGCGATAAGTTGCTCGAAGTTGTCCAGTAAAAGCATCCCAAAGATGTATTGGGCTACCTTGACTTGTGCTTAAGAAACAACACGTTGAAGGATCCCAAGAACTCATGTATGGAAACCAGCAACTATCATATATCAAACCACCTTCTTTAACTTTTAACGTTGATTGAAAAGAAGGTACGTGAAAATTTTTCGGAAGCTCTCCAGGATATAGTTCACGGGGTAAATCAAATATGTGAAGTTTAAAATTTTCAGATGGCACCAAAATACAAGTACCATCTGGTGACCAATAACAACCCTTTGTGAAATTTTCATTCGTCTCTGTAGGTTGAAATTCATTTATCGCTGAGCATATCAAAGTAGGTTTGTTCCAGTCATATAAGACTTGTAAATATTCTTGAGCTTCAGAGCGATGTGCATTTTCAAACTCATTATTAAGAGTCTCATCATTGACAGGATCATTCTGAAAAAATAAAAAATATACAAACTTATTTAATACTCACTTTTATAGTATTATAAATATATTTATAATAACAAATAAAGGCAAAATATCGTACATTCACTAATTTAATACGTTTTTTGGGCAGACTTGAATATAGAGTTTATTATAAAATTTTATTTAAATTACATTTAAATGTTAAAAAGAATATCTAAGATATGATTGGTATGCAATATTATTGTTTAATATTATTATTGAATCTGAAAAAATATTACTCAATCGTTATAATTTCTTTCTATATTTATTAAAATTCAAATACTTATGGAGTGTGGAATATTTAAAAAATCTGACAAATAAAATTCTTTTCTTACACTTTGTAATTTTTCCTTTATGTTGACATCTTTTATTTTATTATTCAACAGTCGTAAGTTGTCATCAATTCCCACGTCATTATTATCATGCTCTTCTAACTCTTTATCGTCAAGTGATAAGCTTTCACCATTATGCTTGGAAAGATTGCAAAGATTTTCATTTATATTCTCAGAATTTATGATTACATTATTGCCCACGGAATTATTTGTTAAAACTGCTTTTCCATTACTTTCTTGAAATTGCGGCTCATTTGCAGAACATTCTTGACCATTCATCTTAATTTTTTTTACAACTTCCAAAAATATCATTCACAACATTAAATTCATATTGTCGCAGTACTTTGCATTTCGAATATAATACGTTGGTAACATTATTATTAAATCCTTTGCTAATATAAACAAATCACACATTGCTGCATGCCGACCGGCAAACATTAATGACTTAATCCACCATATCTCTTACGCCATATTGTTGCCGGGATTTTCCATTCGCCTATTATCGCGCCACTTTCAATTACAATTTATAATGAACGTACTTGAAATTAATAGGCTCGTTAACATATTTTCATAGTAAACGATAATTTATTGTTATTATTATGGTGCTAGAAATATTATAACTGAACGTCTGCATGCATATAATTAGGTATTTAAGTAAGTAATATCGTAACTCTATTATTATACAGATTAATGTACATGGACGTTTAAGATGGACATTTTAGTGAAATCTCTAGTATTTTCTTACATCTTTAATGAATAATTATTGAATGTTTAACAAATCCAAGGCCGAATAAGACTGACTACTAATGATAATAAAAGTATTTTCAAATATTACATTTGGGTTACGTGTCTACGTAAGCAATATAAATAAGGTGTAAGCCTACATATAATAAGTACGAATGATAAATAGAATTAATAAATGAAAATTCGTGGACGAATAGAGTGAAGACGTAGGTAGCAAAGACAGGCTCTCCGTTCATTCATGACAATTCTTATGAAAATTCACTTGCCAAGCTCATATCAAACAAATATTTATACTTGGAACCTGGAACTGGGGAATAGAAACCAAGAGCGACAAGTAAATATGACTGGTCACAATACTCCGTCACTTATTTAAAACTAACAGAGGACATGTGCAATAATCTTATTATGTGTAATCTCGTAATCTTATGTGTCAAATCTGATTTTCATAGTTTCTAAATTAGTTCAATCCATTTATCGCACTGTATATTAATCGAAGCATTGAGTCATTCATATTTATTGGCGTTAATAATTAATTTCTTTGAAACAATAACGTAATATGACTTATCGTACGATTTAAAAGTGAAATTTATAAAAGCATCGCTCGATAATTAGAAGATTTTAATGAGGGCAGTGTATGGAACAATAGAATGCCATATGAATCATTTCCATGATCTTTGCTCTATGAATAACACATGGATATTATCATTCGAATTAATTTACATATTCGGAAGTTTAAAGTATTTGCTTTCAAACTTGGGTTTGAAAAATTTTTTAGTACGTGGTAACTGATAACGAAAATTTCCATAATAAATGTGGAGTCGTTTCATTATAGCACAAGTAAATTAAACCGATGCGCCTGCTACTTTAAACTATTTTCCGTAGATAAACTTGTATCGATCAATTTATATTGTATTTCCCACCCTTGCTAATGCAATGCCAAGCAACAGAGGAGTGACGCGTGACGGTCTCGTTACTGCTGCCTCGTTTCCCAACATAAAGTATACGCGAGGGCAGACGTAAGAGAGCGAGAGAGCGACAGCGTGAAGAGGGAGGGTGGGGGCGAGAGCGAGAAGGAGCGCGAGAGTGGAAGATAGTCGGTTAATCTCCATTGCAGCCGTGCGTGCGCATATGAACGTGTGTACGCTGCGGAGTGTTGGGATTCGCATGCACACGCGCGCGCGCGCACACACACACGCGCATATTAAGGCAAGTCGCGAATTGTAGTTCGCCAAGGCATCGAAGCTCCAGTAGTTGGTTCGGTCGCTTCGTTGCGCTCTCTTAATAGACATTGTCCGTCGTCTTCGGGGCTCTCGCGCAAACTGTGGGACAAAGTGAGAGTGGGGGAGAGCGGAGTCGTGGAGACGCGCGTCGAAGACGAGCCGCTGCTGCACAAGGTTCGATCCTCTGGCGTTGCTGGCCAAGTAACTGCTGCGCCTGAAGGAAGCGAACGGTGAGTCAACAGATAAGTGATACGGCCTCTCCATTTCGTCCTACGTTCGATCCTGTTTCGCTTTTCAGCATCTTCCCGTGTGTCCGTTGTATTCTCTCTCGCACTCCCTCTCTCTCTCTCTCTCTGTGTACACATATATACATATATAAATATATATACGTGCATATATATATATACATATATAAATGCATGTATGCGCATGCATGTATGCACATATTACATGTGTATATATATATATATATATATATATATATACACGCACGAACACATGCATATACGCACATATCTTTCTTTCTCTTTCGCGTTAACGCACACGCGCGCTCGAGAGAGAAGGAAGCGATACATATCTCGGAGTCTGCGTACCTTCTCGCCTCCATCGCCTATTTATGCCTCGTCGACGTGCTTAAACGCGACTGTACAGACATTCTTTTTTTTTATGAAACTTGCCGTGGGTGTGTCTATACGTATAGCTCGCTGATAAGCGCGTAATGGGTCAAAGAAATTTGTCTTGACACAGCCGCTTGATTTTTACAAACTCCCCTCCCGCCCCTCTCATCAGTTATTCACGCACGCGTGCATATGCACACGCACACACGCACACTGTATTTCTCCCTCTCTCTCTCTCTCTTTGCTATAATCCGCTCTTTAGTACATGTCTCTTTACATTATGTGTGCATGCCTCCGTAGGTGTGCGAGGTACCTATGTACGCGCTCGCGTGTACACTCCACACGTACGCGAGCACCACGGGCGCGCGCGCGCGCGCTCACCAACACATGTGCGTAAGGCTTTTTCTTTCTCGCAGTCCAAGCGAACGAAAGAGAGGCTTGGGTTTTGCGGTTTTTTCGTAGCCGGAGTCATTGATTGCAAGTGCAAAGGGAACCGAGCGAGCGAGAAGAGGGAAGGCAGCGAGGAGAAGGCAGGGGGAGCGGTAAGGAGGCAGGGAGGAAGGGAGGGAGGGAGAGAGAGAGAGAGAGAGAGAGAGGCGAGCGTCTATACTCTCTCTACATTCCGAGCCCTTTGTTGTGCGCCGCATCGCCGCTGCCAGAGCCTCTAACCGCCCACGCCTTTATTCTTCTTCTCCCTTCTTCGCAGGCAAAGAGCAGTGGTGGCGGAGTCTGGGGCCCTTCTCGCCCGCACCGGACAAACAGTGTACTCGCACTCTTGCGGTGATTATAATCTTTCAGCCGAGTGACGACGACGACCGTTTTATCGCTACCCTCAGTGAAATTCGTAAATGCCAGCAATGGTATTCATGGGTGCACTCGTTGGCCTCAGTTTTTCTCAACTCCTCGCTCGAGCTCCCGCTTTTCATTATTCCGAGTGATCTGTGCACCACCAATAGCTAGCTTTACCTCGCCCCACATAACAACAACAACAGCAATAACATTCGCTTGCTATTTTAATATTAATCATCGTCTTGAGCGAGCATTGTTTACACGAGATAAAGGATAAATTGCTGCCAAATGGTAAAGTAGCTTTAATACTTAATTTTAATCAAGTGCTCTGTGTATTTAAGAGTACGCTAGTTGGCGTTGTGCTGTCGACTCGTCTCAATGCGCCTCGTTTAACTAATTATTTATGAATGTTTGCATTTGAAGCAAAATGCTGGATTTGCATTGCTGGAGACTTCCAACGACTATGCCATAAAGTGTAGCTCAAGTTAAAATCGATCCTCCCGACCTTATCTTCAATTTGTTTACATATTCGTGCGTTTGTTTGCCCATAGCGAATAGCGAATATTTTTTTATTAAACAGCAGGAATTACGTGTGTGTGTGTGTGGTATGTTAAAGTTAAAGAATCAAAATTTAATTTAGCCGTTGCGAAGATTTCAGACATTTTACAAGGATACTTCTTCTCTGAAATTCATTAGATCGAGCATGCTTCAGAAATTTCCTATATTTTCGTCACTTACACGCTATTTTACAGTACTACTAATTCCAATTACTATTTTACAATAAATCATCAACAATTTTAGGTGTTATTGTATTATTTAACGAATTTAATGCATCGAGGCATTGGCGTTTGTTAAGAATTGCGTTGAGACAGGTTGTCCACCCGAAATTTTTAATCGTCCATATTTTTAAATTTCGATTTCAAAATTTTATCTTACAAAGAACCAACTTGCAATTACTTATGAGATTAAATACGAATTTCCAAGCTCTTCGCGACATATTTTTATATAATAAAGCTACACTGGAGCTCGAGATTTGACCTATTTTCTTTTTTTTTTCTTTCGTCACTTGATCCTACTTTTCATATATACAATTTTCTATTATAGATCTCTTATTCAGAAAGGTAGTAAGTAATACGTAGATGCCAATGATCAAAGAAATCTCTCCCATACATGCGATTTATTGACAGTGAATTTGAGCAAAGCAAATGAATTATTTAACAATTGATTACGCGCTGCTTCTTTACGAGAGGGAAAATAATACTTCAAATGTTGTTCTCAAAATCCCATCGCAAAATGCTCAAATTTATGATAAAATCTGTGCCGCGTAATTAATAAATGATTAAGTGATAATTACGAGAAAAATTATTACACATAAAGTACAATGTAATCGTTCGAGCGGCCAAATATCAAAGCTTCTCGCACACGTAATAATATAACATTCCGTTTTCTTAAATTGTCTTTTGCTTTCAAGTTTACTTTTAGATGGAGTATTAGTATATATTACATATTTTATATATAGTATATTTTACGATGCTTTGACGAGTATTGTAATGCGCTGTAAATGAACCGGAACAATTTCGTAATGTTAAATTATAAATTTATTAAGATCAATTTTTTTTTTACATTATAATTAATTAATATTTTATTTTACGTTAAAAAACGTAAATTTTGAACTAACGTCGAAGCTACGATGCAGCTAAAAAACTTGATATATAATTGTATCTTCTCTATGTAATATAATATCAGGGAAAGTGTAGTCGACTGTGATCTTTTCACTCAACGCCCAACACTGAAAATTTTCGTCAATTGAAAATACCTACGTACAGCCAACAACATAGTCTATATGATATATATATATACATTAATATTATAGTCTAATAACTCAGCAGCAGCCCGTGAAAGATTCTCACCAAGTTTCGTAGTCTCAGGCGATCGTAAAACTCTCTCATGTAGCCATCGATTTACAAGAGTGACGAAAATTTTAGCAAGCAGGTGAATTTTTATACACATGTAGTCGAAGAGTAGGTTCGGACCCTCTGGAATTTCACTGAATTAGAGCTCAGCGGTGGTCCGAGAAGTCTCATTTGGAGTTCGTAGTCCAAGAATTAAAAGTCCTTTTAAAGTGCACACACACACAATGGCGTTCCCTCGACACTTTGGAATTTCGTCGGCGGGCCTTCGCGGAAGTTCCCTTCCTTCTTTCATCGTCGTGCATAAAAATGTCGGCGTCGATGACAAGGGTACACCCACTCTCCCATCCCTACATCCCCACTCCCCCCTCCCCACTCCCCCACACGCCCTTCCCACCCCGCCGCTCTCATTCATCTCCTCAACGTTTTTCTCCACATCCGCCGCCACTTCCCCTTCGCAATTGCGTCCCCCCAGTTTTCCCTTTGAGGCGCGAATGTACCCCCTGCTGTTACCTGCTACTTTCCTTCATTTTGCTGGTGGCTTAACCTGCAAAGCCGACGGGAAAAATGTTATGCCTCCCCCCCCCCCCCCCCCCCGGCCCCCCTTCCCCCCC